>OVBA01006848.1:0-16024 GCA_900406435.1 Lepidium aucheri
GAATGTGTCTGGAAACCGGTTATGGTCTTGGGCCGTCCTGCTTGTCCGACCACATCAACTGCTTGTCCTACCCGCACTGGCACTGACAGTGGCTTCAGGTCTTTGTCCACTGTCAACATCATCCTTGGCTACATTTTTTAAAAGACAAAATTCGGATCAGAATCAATCACATAGCAAGATAAAGATAATCCGACCCCTATAAAAGGAGAGGATAACGAAGGGAGACAGAAAATGAACTTACCTGCATAGTCAAAACGAGGAAGTACAACACATAATGGTATTTCCCGAGTATGATTGGTTTCATGTCAAGGCATGCATGCAAGAGTGTCACTATACCAGCAAGTGCGGTTCTGCATGAACAAGGTTCCCATGAGCAGAGTAAGGATCACATGACAAACCTTTCAAAATTCAAGTATCAAAAAAACTTTGGCTATAGAGGTGGTAACAAAAATAATCAACTTACGGCGATAACAAGAAGCGTTCAGAGTGGAAGGGACTGAGCGTTAAGAGACCCTTCCCCATGTGCACCAGCCCTTGAGCAATACGTACCTGCATAATGACTTACCAATTGAGTACAATAATTCCAAACAAGAACAAAAAAAATTCCAGCTGGGACAAATACAAAAACAAACTGTTAAGGAACACATTACACAGAAGAGAAGACTGGCGTCCTTGTAATAATAGCTGGAGAGGTTACGAAGCATCCCGGCTATTCTTGCATTATTAGTTCCAGCGCCAATTAGTCCCAGTGATATAATCGCTGCCTGTAGGAGTCAAAAGAAAGATCAGTTCCCTCTGGATACTATTCAATTAAATCACAATTGGACAGACAAAGAAGTGAAATGATTACTGACCATGGCAACTTCCGAATCTGTGTCATGGCTAAGCCGGCTCAAGGTGTCCATTACAGTCACCTGGAGTTGTGGAAGAACATTAAACTTTACAACCACCACCAGTATCCTGTAAGCAGATGAAGTAATACAAGATTTACAAAAATAGTCACCTTCGGATTTGATATACATAAGAGACCAAGTGCCAATGGCACAGCACGTCGGATGTTTTGTTCTCCATATTGTAGCATCCTCTCTAAAGAACGGATCTCCATATCAATGCCCAGTTCTTCAGACATTGCAACCATCGCTAATCCAAGCACAGCTGGACCCTGGTGGATGTCGCCTTTCTCGAGATGCTCTCCACACTGAGCAAGAAGGTCTTGGACCTGAACAAACAACGAGGAGTCAACTAAACTAGAAAGCATTTAATAATGCCATTCAACCACCACAACAAATGATTAGAATACCTTAAGGACATTCCCAGTTCCAGCATAAGCACAGGAAAGAAGTGTCATATCACAATACTTTCTAATCTTCTCATTGAACGTCTTTGAAACTTCAGCTGTAGCCTCTACACTTTCCTGGTAGATATTGGAACGAGTTGACACTGGTCAAGAAACGCAAATAATGATCACGATAAAAGAGCGAGATTAAGTTCTACAATGGCCAACCTGTTTGCCCAGGTACAGAAGTCCAAGGCCTAGTGGTAAGAAACGAGTGAGAGCGTCTCCCAGTTCTGCCTCACTTCGATCCATCAAAGCAAATATAATAGATTGTGCTACTTCTTCATTACAGGAACCAACATAGATCATTCCCAATGAAAGTGAAGCAAATGCAATCACATCGAGAGGCGCTTTCGCATCATTCAATATAGGCGACAATTTGCTTCTTATCTGTCAAAATAGTGAACATGTAAATGTTTCATGAACATCAAAACATTCAACTAGCAAAATTGGTAATAAATTAAGGAAATAATATGTTTTCACCTGATCATTTTGAGAACCTGCATATGCAATTCCAAGACCCATGATAGCACCAATTCTGACAGATGAATCCTCTTTGTCTATATAGTCTCCAAGAAGTGCTAATGCCTGAAAAATAAAGCCGAGTAAGATGATAGAATGGATGACAATATACCATCGATGCTTCCCACAAAATCAAATACAATATCAACTCACAGGGTCACAATCATTCTTAATGCCACAATTTACAATTCCAACTCCCAGCAGTGCTCCAGCAATGATAGAGTTATCATTACTGTGGAAGTACTTGTCGAGTTGAGCAAGTCCAGAATCCACGTCCCACAGTTGAATCATACCCTATGATAAAGAAACAACAACATCAAATTACAATTTCTACATCTATGAACTGAACACAGCAAATAGTTCATCAAGTAAGAAAAGACATACCAGACTAGCAGCTGCACTAGTCTTGCCATGTTCTTTATTTTTGAATAGCCAATTTCCAGAAGACCCAGTAGTTGATTCTGAAGGTACTGTCATTAGTTTGTCCTGCAATAGGAAAACATATTAAGAGAACAGGTCTGCCACTATATCCATAGTATGACACCTGCAATCATACCTGACCAAATCCAGCATTTACAAATGCATTGACGAAGGTAGCAGCCAAATTCTGTCTAGCAGAATCCACACTTGCACCAGAGCTTGCCCTGCCATCGAGCAAGTGCGCCTACAAAGTTCAAAGGGGTAGGCCAAAAACTGAGGAATACATACTTGCAACTGAATAAATGATTGGCACGAGTAACATCAATTAAAATTGAATTACCTTGTAGATGTCTTCAGGCGTTTTGGCCTCCATAACCTCAATATCCCTTGCAAGAGTCAAATATCCTTCACTTAACTTAGTGTTGTTAACAATATCTTGTAGGGCTTCTCGTTCATCATCATCTGCAACCATCTCGTCATCAAGTTCAAAGGTTATGCCCTGCAGACAAGCAAACGACGAGAAAAAAAGCATAAGAAAGTATGTCACCGGGCTTTGCCTCTGTATGAATGGCAAGCAGTAATACAGCATTTGATCGCTGTCTGCCTTACAAGAGAATAGGCCCATGTGGTCTTCCCAGACAAACAATACATATTGGTACTAGAACAAGAGAAACATTATTGCTAATCAAGAAATAAAAACTTCCCTCTTTATCATGCTCAATTACAACTACAAACAGGGTTCTCCTTTTTTATCTATTGCCATTATGTAACAGCCCGAAAACAAATTAAAATCAAATAAAAGCACAACCAACTCTTAATCATATAGACGTAAAGATTTAAAACCAAAACCTACTTACAAAAAAAAAAGAAATGAGATGGAAATGTTATATGTAGTAAAGTAGAGTTAGTTAAGAACTTACATGACGAGCAATCATGTAACAGAACTGTTTCTTCCTTAGCAGATCAGCACATGAGGTAAATACTTGTTTAACATACTGCAATACAGAAAATATATTATAGAGCACGTTAAACAACCAAAAAAGTCCACACAACTCCTTGAAATACTTTCCATAGAGATTCCTTCTTCCAGCTACTTCACAGGGCAGAAAGAATAGAATGATACTACATTCTATAGAAATAATGGAATCTGACCTGCGTGTTATCAAGAAATAATGCAATTTGCAGAGCGTTTGGATATTCTTCAAACTTCATGTAAATCATGTAGGAGATATCTAGAACCAACACGTCATCTGGTCCAGGAAGATACCTGAATATTCAAATATATAAGGCGTCTAAGAGACTTTTTTGAGCAATATAATCAAGCAATGCTAACCACTTGCTTCTACATGACTGATCAAAACAGAAAGGCAATAAAAACAATGACTGGTCTAAAACCACAATTAAGAGTGAAGAAAAAGTAAAATGAATAAGATTGACTGTTGAAAGTACCTTGCAGCACTTGTGAGATAGTTGCATGTCCTCTTGAAATTTGTTTTGTCTACATGCTCAAGTAAAAGATCAAGATCCTCAACATCCATTAAAAGGTCGACAGCTTCAGTTTCTGCATTATGCTGCAAGGAGTAAAATGAATTCCTTTAGACAGGAAGGAAAAAAAAAAAGTGCAAGTCCCAAGCATATTAGTTATAAAACTTCTACACATGCACTACAAGGGCCAAGGAACATAATCTTAAACAATTGCCAAAGAATTCACCTTCATGTGAAAAGCAACAATTTGCTGCACAAGCTCCATTAAATCGTCAACACTGGCATCCTCACTCTGAGATAACATACAGGTAAACAACCATTTCTCAGTAACCTTTCTCATTGAATAAGACACATATAGTCATTCCTCAAAAGTCAAAACTCCAACCATCAGAAAGATAAACCCAAACACAACTTTCAATAACCTTAGAATACGTGCAAAAGTCCTAGGAATAGAACTGATTTGCCAAAGAAAAAAATTTGAAAACTGATTTCTAACCTGACGCTTTGTATACTCCTGCGCAATCTCTCCAGCCAAGTTCCTAACATATTCGTGACCCCATGATCCAATGTCACCCTCTGTTCCAATCAACCTATAACTTAAGCTTTCCTGGAATGATATTATAAAAGAAAGTTAATAGAAGTTCAAATTTGCCTCAATATATAGAAACCAAAGATAAACTCAACAGAATTCTACCAATTACGCCACAATATCTCTGTTAAGACAGAACAGAGAGGTGATAAGCAGAATTGAAAAGGAATTCAGGAGCATATAAAGATACAACAAAAAAGTAAGAAAATATATTTTATAAGAAGCCCATTTCAGTAGCTAGAAACATACCCTTTCACCCTCTGCAGACATTGTCAGGGCCAAGACAGACAGAACATCTGACAAGCATTTCTGCAAACATAGTAAAAGCCATATGTAAGCCATACCCAGGAAATGGTGTAGGCCCAAAGAAGATGTTCTCAAAGTGTATAATGACATACCTTGAGATCAGAATCAGCCATTGTTTCATGAAATGCTTTAAGAGTTCCATAATGAGGACGGAGAAACTTTAGTGGTTTTGGAACTGAAGTCATGGAGCTTGTTGAAGCTCGTATTTCCTGCCTATAGAACCAAAAAACACAAAACCGAGGTTAGATTAAGATAAAGAGTAACTAAAAAACGTACACGAAGAGCACACAAAAAAAACTCTGTAAGTTCTACAAGCTTCAATGACACTAATCTGAAAATCCCAAGCTGATCAAGTTAAATTTCGGTTAAAGAAATTCAGGACTTACCTCATGCTTTCAAGAGCAGCCTTCTGCAATTCCGGATTAGGATCCTGAACCCTCTCAACATAGAGCTCAAGGTTCTGCTTTAGTTCCAAGTCCTCTTCAGACTACAATCACACCCAATATACAGTCAGGTCCTTTAGTGACTAATACCGCATACTATCTACAAAACCTCCACCATGACATTCACTTTGACAAACGAAAAAGCTTGCCAGCGAAAAACCCTAAATCTATGACATTCTACTTCGATTCGATCGATTTCCAATAACAAAAACTGACTACATATCCTACCGATTTAAAACTAAAGTCCTATTTAATGTGCCCAGATACCAAACAATTCCAACTAGCACTCCAGCGAAATACAATGTCGATTGCCGAGAAACAAAAACCCAAATCAAACAGAGAAAACAAAAACAAAACTCACCAGGTCCTCCTCCTTTTTCTCGTCCTTCTTCTTGGGATCCTTAGAAGGAACTTTAACGGTGGCTTCATCCCGCTTCGCACCGCCTCCGATACTGTTGGGATCCTGATTTGGAGCCATCTCCGTCAAGTTAGCACCAGATCAGTCTAAGAAACTCGCGAAAGAGCTTTAAAATTGAACACTCAGCCGAATCGAGCAGCTTATACTAGTGCAATCGAAAATTCTAAATGCAGAAGAAGAAACAAACAAGGGAGGAATAAAACACTTCTGCAACTCGAAGAGTAAACGGAAAATGAAAAACAAACAAATGAAAGTCGAGAGAATATCAGGGGAAGATAACCCCTTTTTCAAGATTTCTACTTTAGATTCAGCCCATTGGACTTTTTGTCAATTCAGCCCATTGGACTTTCTGTCAATTCAGCCCATTGTACTTTTTCTGTCAATTCAGCCCATTATACTTTTATATTGTCAACTCAGCCCATTAAACTTATATGCCCCATATTTTATTTTATTTTGTCAATCTGCCCCATACTTTTAGTTCTTCCCATATAGGCCCGCCCCGCATGTCTTAATTATTATCTTTTTGCTCAGTTTTAAACTTTTATATTCTTTTTTACAACAAATTTTATAAAATAAAGGTAAGAGTAATTTTACAAAAAAATCACAACAAATTTTGGTGACTTATTTGATACAAATAAATCCTCAAAGGGTCTCTAACAGTACATACAGCAAACAAAGAAAGGATGTAGGCACCAGCTGTAATTCCAATGCACATTACTGTGTCGAGGCTGCAAGAGACATATACATGTTTAGAGGAGCAGGAGGAGCCTTAAAATGACTGATAAGTACCTGACGATTGTCTCTGTTGACCAATATTTATTAAACTCTGAAGCTACTTATGCTGTCATATGGCTGCAAGTATCCTGTTTCTACTGTAAACACATTCCACTTTTTTGCCACTTAGCATAATCATTCCGAGTGTGAGGATGATGTGAAGTTCATGAGGAAAGGATTTCTGAAGCAAAAACTTCCAAACTTCTGTCAACAACTGTAACAGTGAGTACTGACTAAAAGCAAGAACAATGCTCCTAAACTAAGGTTCAGGAGTTATTCCAACTCTCACTACTCAATCATTTTTTTGTGCATAAGCCATATTCTCTTCCAATATGGCTTTTACCTATAAGTAATAGTCTCTTCCAATAGGCTATTAGCACCACCTTAAACACAAGCAAATAATATCATTACCGATATATTTGCACATTTGTTTCTATTCTAGCATCTATGACAATGAGTGTATATTTGATTAACATTGGAGTGAATCAAAAACCTTTTTCAGAACTACTCGTATATTCTACATACAAGCATCTGCATCTGAGTTCGCTCAATGTGCATGATTAACTAGTTAGGAGCATTATAGTACATACGAGGAGATAGAGATGTTAATATGGGTTTGCAAAGCCCATTTAATAAATGGGTAAGTTGTAAAATTTTAAATCCATTTAGACCCATATATTTAAAAATGTTATATGGGTTTACCCATTTAAACCCATTTATTAAATGGGTTTTGGTAAAATTAAATGGGTTTGAGGTACTTTATTTGAGGTACTTAATATTAAAATTAAAATTAATTGTCTCTATTTTGAACTATTTGATTTGAGGTACTTTATTTGTCTTTAAATAAAAATAAAATTATTTTTTAATATTATTTAATTAGTTTTAGTAAGTTAAATAAATAAAAATACTTAAATGGGTATAAATGGGTTTAAATGGGTACAAAATATTTAAATGGGTTTAAATGGGTAAGGTTAAATGGGTATAAAACTAAATGGAGTTAAATGGGTTGGATTTTAAATGGGGTGGATCTAAATGGGGTGGATTTACCCATATTAGCATCCTAGGAGATATGCTATGAGACCAAGTCACAGTTGTTCACTCATCATCATCTTTCACCTCATTGCTTGGATGATTGTGTTTCTGAGCTTGGTACATATCAGCAATCTAAAAATACAAACACGATGAAAAATTAAGCACAAAAATAAAAAAGAACTACAAAACCCTGCTATTGCATTTCCACCACTAAAAACATATACATATATATATATATAACGCATATGATGAGACATTACCTGCTCAGATGATGTTGTTTCCTCTGGCTTCTTGTCTTCCCGTACACGGAGAAAACGAGGATGACGTAAAGAAATTCCCTGTTATCGAAATAAAAACAATACATAACAATTACCTTAAACCACAAACGTTAAACCTAATCCCTAAACACTCTCAAAACAAGGGTTTAGGTATGGCTTAAGGATTAGGATTTAAAGATTAGGGTTTAGTTCTTACCCTAAACCAAACCCCCCCTATAACTTTAGGGTTTAGAAGGTTTGCTAAGTGTTTAGGGTTTAGGGATAAAAATTTAAGGTTTAGCCCTGACCCCTAAACCAAAAACCCTGAAAACTTTACCCCCCCAAACCCCTAAATCCTGAAACCAAAAATGTCTAACTCCCAAATTCTAAATCCTAAATCAATAGCCCTATAGTTTATAGAAAATACGTCTGAGAATGTTAAACCTTATTAGGGTCCACGATGCTGGTAGCTGCATGGTACACAGGGCTAATTGTCAAGTCAGCTGCTTTCACTTCCCAAACCTTACATGAGCATGTTGTATTCATCGTTAACACTTTGACCCATAAAATAGAATGTCAAAGCAGATTTTGAGTACGAACAAAATTCTACCTCTGTGGGCTCCAACCAAACATCTGGATTCAGGCTGTCTCCAACTCGGTAGTATTGCTGGATATTTAAAGAATTACAGTCAACAAGATTTTAGGCAAGAGGCATAACATGATATACTGCAGAAAGTAAAAGGCCAGAGAGACGGAAGAAATATCCTACTTTCGGAGTAGCTATCACTTTAGAACGAAGACTGGAAGAGCGCTCCTCAAGCACAGCGTCAGAAAATCCAGTACCTAGTAGCCCAAACCATAGAACAAAAAGTTTCAGAAATGTAAGAAACAAAACGAAGCACATTTAAAATATGAAATGTCAAAAGGTTTTTCATACTGACCCGTTTTGCAAATGCTCTGAAATTCTTCCTTATCGACATCATAACAAGCTAGTAAAAATGAACCAAAGACACCTAATACGAAAGCATAGAGAGCTTCATTTAGAGCATAAAGGTTGATAATAAATTATCCAATATATTTCTAATGGTTTTAACCTGTGCGTTTGCCACGTCCATGGAAAGCAGCAATAGGTACAAGATCCACAGAGTCCCCAATGCTGCATATTTAACCCTAGAGTCAATCAGTAAGGGAATATTCAATGTACTTTTTAAAGCAAAATGCTTAAGAGAGTTAAGGGGATTGTTTACGAAAGTATTGCCTGTCCATATAATCTTTCTTTAGTTTTAGCCAATTATTCGATCGCTTTGCAGGCTCATAGGTAGCATCCGAGTCCAATGTTTTGATGATTAAACCTTCACATCTGCAAAGTGACATTTATATATCATTAACATGTAACATTCTTTTATATAAAATACCCAAATGCGTAAATATCTACCCCGATCTCTAATTTTTTGTGAGTGTAGCTGAAGGTGGAAGATACTAGGCAACAATTACTATACGTATATTCCATGGCTACTTTATTATATTCTTAAACATGTAAGTACCTACCAGAAACTCTAATTTTCTTTAAGTGCCACAATTTACACCAAGTCTACTCACTTGTTAGAGATCCAAAGAAATGTAAAGATAGATACCCAATATCAACAGATGCGTCAAGAAACTTTTGTATTTCATTGATATCGCTGGATGTTAGAGCAGTTGCAAACTGGAAGTACCCAGGATCTTCCTCAAATGATTCATATAGTTTCTGCTAGAAGCAAGGTGCAAGCAAATGATTACATAAGTACACAACAATTACTGCCTTGAAACCAAAGAAAAGGAAAATATTTTACCTCTCGGCGAATTTTAAGGTTCTCCTGGATAAGTTGTTGACCATTTAGATATAATATGTCGAAAGCAAAGATGCATACACCGACCTTGATATCATTGACATTCACATTTTTACGGGATCGAGTGCTCAAAATCTGGAAAAAGAAACACAAAATACAAAATTTAGTTGAATAAGTGGAACTTTCCAAGAAAGATGCCATAACTGTGACAGGGTTTTTTCAAATAACTATGGAAAAATTATTAGTTAGGCATTGTTACCACCACAAAGTGTGGCCTAAACATGCATTTTACAGCTATGCTTATCTTGATAATCCACTAGCTAGTGGCTAACAAGAAAGAAACTAAAACACGACAATATCTCTGGCAGTTCTTTAGGATAGCATATTTCAAACAAATAGACAGAATTAAAGACTGCACCAATTCTTGAATATCAAAGCTTGCTTTTGAGTTACCTGGAATGGAAGAATTTTTTTCTCCTCTCTGTCAAAAGCAACAACCTCACAATCCAGAATGAAAGATTTCACAGAAAGCTTCTTTAATCTGCATAGAGATGATTCACTAACTTCAGTAGAAATATTGGCTATTTCTAATGTTTTCAACAAGGAAGAAGTTTACCTTGATAACGCAAGAGCAACATCAGGGTACTTTCCAGTGTTTCTTTCAGCATTTCGACTGTATATCTCAAATGTACCATCCTCCGCATAATGTACCTGCAAAAATTGATTGATGATAAGCCAACACGTAACGTCTTAGTGAAAAAGCTCAGCCCTAGGACTAGCAATCATCCGATTTAAGTACAAACCAATACATCACCTGTGCACGTTCTCCATCATATTTGTATTCGCATGTGAAAACGATGTCCTCGAATTTATTCAGTATCTCAGCTACACCTTTGGTTGGTTTTGCAAGCATGGGTCCAATTGGAACCCCTAGTGTAAAGTTACAAGTTTTAGGAAGATTCCACACACCACCAGTTAGGAGAGCAGGAACAATAATGTCATAGACAGGAAGCACAGTGAATACTTGTTTAACAATCTTCGCAGCCTACAGAGCAGAAGGAAGAATGCATTTGATATAAATATGGGAAAGACAAAAACAGAGCAGAAGGAGGAATAGATTTGATATAAATATTGAAAAAGAGAAAAACCAATAGAGAACGAAAACCTCGTCTAAAGGAGACTTGGTATTACGGGGTGGCTTTGAGTGCTCTTCAGTATATACGGCTGCTTGTCCCAAGGCAGCTAAGACGGTCTGACCAGAGAACCCTAACCGCAATTTTGCCTGATAGGTAATTGTAGCAGGGTCAAATAAGGACACCAAACGAATGAGCACAAAATATTGTGACGACTGATTTACATACCTGAAGTAAACGAGTTAGGTAAAGAGGTTCACAGTCTGTTGCTGCCACAAGAAGTGCCTTCATTCGATTCTTCTTCTTCTCCGTACTATCTTTTCCAGATTCCTGCAATAATACAAATGCAACAGTCCAACTGTTGATTCAATCTCAATCAAAGCATAACCAAAATTTCAAGCATTGTGAAGCGATGGGTTTAAATACCTTTGCAATTTGTCGAAACGTATAGAAAACCTTGACCACAGTCAATGGTTCGGGCTTGAACATCATAGTCTGAGTCGAACGACTTCCTTTTGCTACCAGCCCTAAGTCTCCCAACTCCTATAAACGAAGTTCAATTTCACAACTGCAAAAACTGTCTTATTGACAAGACTATACCAACCACATTCCACCAGACAACCTCATTGAATGAAAAAAAGCACTAAATTGAAAAAGGAAACAAATGTCAACGTACCGTATTCTGCCTCTTAACCTGATCCTCAGTTCTACCAAAAGCTTCAGAGATTGCCTTAATAATGGAACCTTCACCAATTCCCAATTCTACTCCTTCGTGAGGAGGCGCAATCTCATTCGCACAAAGATAAACAGTAGCGACCAAATCTTCAGGAGTAGTAGCAATAACGGTTCTAAACGTGTTACATAGAATATCAGTGATCACAATTCGGCCACTTTCAAGTGAAATAAGATCAAAAGCCAAAGCGAGAAACAGAAACGGAACTCTCTCTCCTTTCTCCCAACAAGACACTTTTTCAGGATTAAAATCACTAGGCTTCTTCTTCAGCATTCCAATTTTACTCTTCAATTCGGTAATTTTACCCGTCTGACTCAAAACCCTAGACTTTTTCGATTCACTCCTCAAGACTTCCGCAACTGTACCTGTACCCCATTTGGGTTTTGTGGAATCGGAAATTGGCTTCACTGTATCCTCAGTTTTTGAAACTTCACCTCCCGAAACAAGAGTCTTGGCCAATTCAGCGTCTTGGGTTTCCGCGAATTTCCTTTTATTCGGCGAGCGAGACGAAGTAGAGGTCTGAGGGGTCTTCTTCTTGGAAGCTGCGCGAGCATTAGACATGAGAGCATCAAAGGCAGAAGGGCGAGAAGAAGACATGGCTCTGTAGCACGAACTAAGGCGAGAGGGGAAAACTTTGCGATTAACAGACAACAAAACTGAGGAAAAATGAGAAAATTCGGTTTCAGTACAAAGAGAAGGAATAAATCGGAAGAAATTCAATGATCGAATCGCTAACATAAAAGGAAAAACGAAAGGAAGAAAGGTCAAAGTCTAAACGTGAAGGAGAAGAATAAAGATTTGAATTTAGGGTTTTAGGACGGACATGCAGAATTTCCCCGGCTTCTGTTATGTGCTTTGGGCCCAAAAATGATGGGCCTTGATGAGCCGAGTTCACAAGAATCGCGATTAATGGGCTTTTTGTTATTCTGGACTTATTCACAACCAAAATAAGCTTTGTGTTTCCATTTAGTTAATGGGACTGAATGCTGCACGACGCTACAAACCTAATTAGCTCACAAGTAACAAAAATCGAACATTTCATAACAAAAAATATATTTTTTGGTTGCCCATGTGAATGTGGTCTATCAGTAAAATTGGAATTTGATATTGAAATGATTTTATATGAGTCAAATTTGGTTGGATTCAGAAAATGATAGTGATAATAAGTTGACTACTATAACTTGAGTCTTTGGTATAATAAGCTATAGATATATGTGTGTGAGTGCAAATGAGAAGGTAGTAATAGTATCCGCACAAAATATAAATATAAAAAATGAAGAGAAGGAGCATTCACATAGGAAGGAGACGAAAGAGTGAGTGGACACAAATGGAGAAAGAAGAAGTCGTTTTGTTTGGATTTTACGTTGCATCCATCCATGCACTCTCTTCTCAATTCTTTCTCGTGGTCCTCTCTCCCTTCATTATTGTCTAATGCCATTGTTCTCTCTCTCTATCCCAAACAAAGTTATATGTTCTTATATGGTAACTCACTATATTAGCATCTTATGTTTCATTTTCCCACATATCCTGGTGTTGATCCTTAAATCGTATTGTTAATTCAAGGATTACAAAATACGAGTAGAAAATATTTAGTCGAAATTGAGAGTATATTATCGTGTCTCTTTTAGAGCTTTATTCCTCTCTTTTTATACATATTTCTTATTTTGATTGGTTCAATCTTCATAAATGCTGATTGAATCCGAGTTTTTCTTATTGTTTCATTGTACATAATTGACTCAGCCTGTTGATTCCGTGTCAATCAGCTCGTCAATTTCGTGTTTTGCGCTAATCACCATAAATGTCGTTCAGCCCGTCAAGATTCACCTTTGTGGATTACGAAGTGCGTAATTCCTTCTGAATCGATTCTGCGCTGAGATTTTTAGTGGGCTTAATCTCATTTGATATCATCACCTGGTCAAATTTTCAACCAATTTTTGTTTACTACATACACTTTTAAGGGCGTAATATTGTTACGGTTTGAGAGTTGGAGTATAGATTAGTAATTGTCTTGAAAACATATACAAATAACTAATCACATGATGATGATAAGAGAGGATATGTGTCATTTTATTTGAGTTATAGAGAGTGTACTTAGCACTCTATGTAAGAAAAGGTCTCTCCTTAATTATTAGTTACATATATAAGACGATAAAGAAAGAAAAGAGATCCTATATAAGCTTGATCTCAACACTCAACAAGGGCCATAACAAAAACAACCCTTGGAAAAAAACTAAACGAAATGTCGTCGAATTTTGTTTGTTTGTTTGTTTGTCCCTCTCAGGCACAAGACGTGGTCGGAGGAACATCGGAGACACCGTGACGTTGAAGCTCCGTCATAACGCCGTCAACAGCCGGTGGCTTTAGTCCCAAAGGAAGTGGTAGCCATGGCCTTGTCAATACATCTCCTATGGCTGCATCCACACTCTCTTTTGACTGTTCCATTTATACACAAACATTAATAACAAAATCATATATACACAAATATATTTAAAGTTCATATTAGAGAATAACATCCCACATCAGAAGTTGAAAATGATCATTTCTAATATATATAAATGATATGTGCCTCTCGAGTCATTGCCAATCAGTTTTAAGTTAGAAAAACATATTCGAATAGTTCATAAATCCAATAAGTTAGATTCTTACCGGATGTAAATCCAGTAGAGGACGAGGACCAGCAAAGCCATGATCGGATTTGTACACGGTGTTATGCGGTGGTATAGCTCGTGGTATTCCAGCAACCGGCGGTGCTTTAAACCTCTATATATATATAATTAACACCAAAATTCAACCACTTGACGAAATACAATTTCACTATTATATAAAATATCATATATGTTAGTTCATTACCGTAGCTACGGTCGGCATATACGGACCAGTCCCATTATGAATCTACACATATTATCAAACAAAATGTTAATTTGAAAGCAAAACATATATGGCTTTAACACATATGGAGATTTTAGAGAATATAAACATGCAATAAACGAATTTGAACCCATGCAAATGAAACTTATAATTAAAACAACAATAAATATGTTCTGGTTCATGTGATATTATTAGAGGTTTAGGATCGGAATAGTTATGAATTAGATTTTGTCGATCGAATTGTTCTAAAAATGATAAACGGAAGAGTAGGAACTTACGGGATGCCAGTAAGGAGAATCAGAGAGCCAAAAATGTGGATTAGGCATGGCATTAGAAGGTGGAGGTAAGTGTTTAGGCCAAACATGTGACATGACAGACTGATCAACCGTGGGATGTCCCCACACATGTAACGGTCTAAAATGATGGTGATGAACCGGTTGCGGAGCCACAGCCACCGGTGGAGACGGTGGAAAGCCAAGAGTAGGTGCAGGTGCAAGCCAACCAGTTTTATTCTGACCATTAAGATTACGTCTGGTATTGTCTACTCCATAGATATGTCGTTTGCGTGTCCAATCAGCAGCTTCAGCTTCACGAGCTAACAAATGTTTTCGATGAGACCTATATTTCTGAAGGTGACTAGCTACGTTGTGACGAGTGAGACAATGAACTCCCATAAGCTCCAAAATTCGAGATGGAACTGCTTTGTCTACTCCTAATTGTTCCACTGCTTCCACAAATTTCCTATGTAGCTCTAGTGTCCAATCCACCTAATTCATATACGGATACAAATTTACTTATTCAAATTTAGTTATATATCGACTATATAAGAATCTTGTACACCAAGACTAGATAGCTCAGTGGTAGTGATCACTTTACGAATCGTGAGTTATTGTAATGATTCTAATTGTTTTTATAAGCACTAATGATATATATATATATATATATCATGAATTTAGAAGATAACATCCAAAGTTGTATCTTAGCTTATTCATAATTCTAAGATTTAAGATTTAAAACTATAGAAGATTAATAATTACCTTCACTTTTCGTTTCACTTCATTGTTATTGATTCGATTGTTCTTGGAAGAAGCAGATGATGAATACTTTCTTTTCCGGTCATTTTCACCGTCATAAACCACCGTCTCCGCCGCAGCATCATCTCTTTTGCTAACAACTTCTTCACTTTTACTCGAAATACCTTTATTAGTCTCTCCTTGACTATCAGTCTTCTCAAAAGAAGTCGTTGTTATGGTTGAAGAAGCGTTCATATGATCAGAGAAATCACCGGATAAGATCTCAGGGTCAATCTCCAAATCAGGAAGCACATCTCCAGCAACGTCAAATAGATCATCGAAGTCAATGATATCAAGGAGATCTCCATGGTCAGTGAACTTGGAGAAGTCATCATCTTCCTCTGTGTTGATAGTGAATCCACACGACGTCGTATCAAACATGGAGAATTCTTTAGTTGTAGAACAAACTTAATTACTTAGCAATGATGAGATTGGTGAGAGAGAGAGAGAGAGAAATTATATAAAGATAGGGTAAGATTTAGAATAGAGAGAGAGAGAGACATGTTTGATATGGAAAGTATCTATGTTCTCAACCTCAAAGACTTTGAATTCTGACAATTGCCAAGGCCTTGCTTGACATATTAATATATTACTATGCTCTATTCTCTATATATATAGAGAGAGCTATGTTTATTTGTTAGACTAGTTCCACATTTTAATTTGTAAGGAAAAAATATATCAGATGAATAGTTAGTAGTTTGAAAAGCAAGTGGCATTTAGTCTAGTGGATGGTGGTAAGTCCACTATAGGCAAGTATATATGTGTAGAGAAACCGACACCGATAGTGCTTAGCACTAGCCCAAGAC
>OVBA01006849.1:1326-16024 GCA_900406435.1 Lepidium aucheri
CCTCTGCACCCCTTGAGGCGCTAGCCGCCCAGACCATTTGCCAGAAGCAGATAGCTGGGTTCCAGGCCAAACTCACCCCTGCCAGGTTAAAGCGAATCTTATTTGATGAACGCCCACACCCCAAGTCACACCGACAACCTTCCCGGTATCAAAAAACATGGAGAGCACCATGGAACTCCGAGAGCAGGAAGAAAGGAGAGTAGAAGCCTTAGAGAAAACTATGGGCCGCTAGACTTCAAAGTTGCACCAAGCAACTAGCTCGGCTCTAAAGCTTGATCTCGTCCGCGCTCAGACGCGAAACACACCATTCACGCGTCGCCTCTCCTGAACAACCGTAGTAAAGACACAAAGATCAGATGCCCAACGTACGAGGGAAGGAATGACTCGAGGAATTTCTTCACATCATTCACCATAGCTACGGGGAGGAGGAGTTTCTCCCCAGAAGAGCCGGATGCTGCATTGTGTCAACTCTTTGTCGAGCATCCGAAAGGAAATGCGCTGGGATGGTTTACCAAACTCAAGTCGTACTCGATCGATAGCTTCAATCAGCTCACTGAGGTTTTCTTAAAACATTACTCTATGTACATCAGGCAAAGCAACACTATCGCCAAACTCCAGGCGTGTCAATAGCCAAAAATACAGTCGAACTGCTCAGGACCACAATCTGACATGAAGATGAGTTTGTCAAGATGGACTTGAAGATGTGTAACCCAAATTCCCTAGAAGACGCAATGCATAGGGTACTCATGCACACAGAAGTAGAGGAGGAGAAGGCGGCATATATGAAGCGTTACATGGTGATAACGGGTAAAGTCGTATATAGACCCCCGGAAAGTACCGGCGTGGAGACATATGTAGAGCTGCGACAACATATGAACAAAAAATACAGAAAGAAACAGACGACCTTTATGATCGCGGAGGAAGGAGGAAGAAGTAGAGCCCACGGTGGAGACAATGACCCGCAAAACCAGACGATGGAATAATAAATGGCATTGCCCCAAAAGTCAACCCAAAGAGGCAGTCTACTACGAGTTTCGTCAAACTACCATGCACTCCATGGCAAGGTGTCGGAACCTGAAGGCATTCCTCCTGGAAGATTTCCAAGAGTGAGCGGTACCATGTTTAGAAGAAGTCACGGCCACGGCGGCCGCAGCTGTGTTGCATTGTCGAAATACCCAGTCGGCCATGACAATCGGGGCAGCATCTGAAACCCAAGGCACACCGCAAATAAAATGCAAGGGAACCTCGCAGGTGCTCCTTGGACCACCTAAGAAACCACGCAGCGTAAGCAATAATCTCCCCCTGGCGGAAGAACGGGTTAAGATGATTATGGGAGGAATAGTGACGTGCAACGATTCTGTTAGATCCATCAAGAACCACAAGCGAAAGGTCGAAGCTGTGGATTACCTGCCTCTGGAGACTGTTGCTGCCAATCACTGCCCCAAACAGCGGTCACATCTAATTCTCTAACAATGGTACGGACGGTCTCGACCAACCTCCCAATGAAGCCTTGGTGGTCAAAATGCGAATAGCTAATTACGAGGTGGCCCGTATCCTGATCGACCCAATAAGTTCTGTCAACCTGGTATTCAAAGGGGTCCTGGACAAAATGAACCTCAAGGATTTTGGAGTGAGACTTGGTCAACACGCACTCACAGCCTTTGACGGGAAAACCTTGAATACAATTGAGATGACCAAGCTCCCCGTACACCTCGCTGGGATGTGGCGGAGGTATGACTCCCCGTCGTGGACGCTCTAACATCTACAACATGATCTTAGGGACCCTTAGATACACATGATGAAAGCAGTGCCGTCAACATACCACTAGTGCATCAAGTTCCCCACCCAAATCGGGATCTACACCATGAGAGGTAGCCAAAAGGGCTCACACTAATGTTTCATAACAGAGCATAATTTACGCATCGCATAAGATCAAACTTGTGCAATCTTAATGCTGGAGATGGTGACAAAGCAGATGATGCCAGATACGCCACCGAAATAGGCAATCAAACAAATAAACATCGACCACACTATCCCGAAGCAATGCGTTGGGATAGGTTTAGACTTTGATCCAGCGATTCGTACCAAACTTAAAAAATTCCTTGAAGAAAATATCGCCACATTTACCTGGAGTAGCAAGGACATGATAGGCATCAAGCCCAAAATCGTCATGAATTTAACAGTGATCCCACCTTCTGCCCAATTAAGCAAAAGTGACGCAAGCTGGAAGCGGAGCGCATGCAAGCGGTAAATGATGAGACCAATCGGCTCCTAAAATCATGATTGGTTGCGGAAGTAAGGTACCCAGAGTGGTTAGCAAACCTGGTGCTGGTCAAGAAGAAGAACGACAAATATAGGGTCTGCATCGACTTCACTGATCTCAACAAGGCATGTCCCAAAGATAGCTTCCCGCTTCCACATATCGACCAGCTTGTCTAAACCACAGCCGGGCACAAGCTATTCTCTTTCATGGACGCTTTCTACGGATACAACAAGATTGAAATGAGTTATACCGACAAGGAGAAAACCGCCTTCATCACGGCTAGAGAGGTGTACTGCTACAAAGTAATGTCGTTCGGCCTTAAAAACGCCAGTGCGTCTTACCAACACCTCGTAAACAAAATGTTTGCAAGACACCTAAGACGCATGATGGAGGTCTACATTGACCATATGTTGGTCAAATCATTAAGAGCAGGAGATCATGTCAAACACCTCCGAGAGTGTTTCAGAATTTTGAACGAATATGGTACAAAGCTCAACCCGGCAAAATGTACCTCCGGAGTGACATCAAGGGAGTTTGTGGGGTATATAGTCAAAAAGCATGGCGTTGAAGCAAACCCAAAGCAAATCTCAGCGGTCTTCTACCTGCCATTTCCAAAAAATGAACGCGAAGTCTAACAACTTACAGGAAGAATAACTGCTTTCAATCATTTTATCTCTCTCTCAACTGACAAATGCCTGTCGTTTTACCAACTCCTGCACGGCAACAAACATGTCATCTGGGACGATAAGTGCGAGGACACGTTCAACCACCTTAAGGCCTACATCTCGACGCCCCAAGTATTAGCAAAACCGGAAGAAGGGGAAACACTTGATCTATACATCGCTGTTTTGGCCTCGCTAGTAAGTAGCGTACTCGTAAGGGAAGATCAAAGCGATTAAAAACCAATTCTTTACACCAGCAAAGCACTAGATGATGTAGAATCATGGTACTCGATGATAGAAGACCTAGCATTGGTGGTCGTCACTGCGGTGCGAAAACTGAGATCTTACTTCCATTCGCATACTCTGGTAGTATTATTAAACAACCCCCTCTGCACAATCCTTCACAGTCCAAGTCAATTAGGCTGACTAGCTAAGTGGGCTGTCAAACATAGCGAATACGACATAGAGTACAAAAGAAGGAAGGCGGCAAAGTCTCAAGTCCTAGCCGACTTCTTGATAGAATTATCGCCATGATTTGTTATAGCTAGATGAAGAGTTATTGAATACGTGGTCCCTACACATAGACGGCTTTGCCTCAAGGCACAACTCAGGAGTCGGGGTTCGGCTCGAATCGCCTAACAATGAAATACTCGAACAGCCTTTTGAGGTTAGCATTTCCGGTCTCAAAAAACGAAGCCAAGTAAAAAGCACTCATCACTAGACTACGCCTAGCTAAGACATTGGGAGCAAAATCCCTTAACGTCTATGTCAACTCACATCTGGTCGCAAATCAACACGCTAGGATCTACGAAACAAAGAACAACCAAATGGAAGCCTATATAAAAGTCGTGGACGAGCTTGCAAAAGATTTCAGCCTATTCTTGTTAACTAAAATCCTGCGCATTGACAACTCGTTGGCAGATGCCTTTGCCGTGTTGGCATCAACGTTAGACTCAACACAACACCGAGTCATACCTGTTGGAAGCATCAATTTCCCAAATATCAACTTGGACAACTTACCACACGAGGGCACGGAAAAACCCAGCCAGATAGATAGACCGTAGGATTGAAGGACAGAAATCCTGCGATACATATCGGATGGAATGGTACCAATAGATAGGTGGGCGGCATAATGACTACGAGCAAGAGCTTCATGATACGTGCAAATGGACGAACACCTTTTTTTGGTCCACAAGCGGAGTCTTACTCAACTGCATAGCTCTCGACAAAGTGTAGGAGGTCCTCAGACAAATTCATGATGGATCATGTGGAAGCCACTCCGGCAAATGATTTCAGGCTCAAAAGATCAAGACGTCGGGATATTACTGGCCAACTTTACAAACCGACTGCGATGCACACATTGCAAAATGCAAGCAGTGCCGGTAGCACGCTCCTCTCATCTGTGCACCAATAAAAGATCTCACCTGTGGCGCCATGCCGTACCCATTCATGTGATGGGCTATGGACATAGTCAGCCCGTTCGCGCCTTCGAGGCAAAAGCATTTTCTACACATCATGATGGACTACTTTACCAAGTGGGTAGAAGCCGAGTTGTATGCAACAATCAAGGATAAAGACGTATAGAAGTTCATGTGGATAAATATTATTTGCCGTCTCGGCGACATTCAAAGCCTCTTGCGCAAGATGGAGAACTCGCTTGAACAAGTCCACCCCAAGGTACCCTCAAGGAAATAGACAAGCCGAGTCCATAAACAAGCAAATCCTCAACAGCCTCAAAAACGGTTAGATGAGAAGAAGGGCAATTGGGCAGACAAACTTGACAGAGTTCCTTGGTCCCACTGGACCACGCCGCATAGATCCATAGGTCAAACACCATTTTCCCTTTCTCATGGAATCAAAGAAATGGTCCCAACCGATTTGGCAGTTCCTAGCCTCCGCCAATTAAACGCCTCTCTTGACGAGATAGCCAACCGCTAAGCACTCGCAAGAAAGCTAGACAACCTAGAAGAACAAAGGAAACTTGCCCTTCTCTGCTTACAAAGATATTAGAAGAACGTGGCCAAATACTACAATGCGAAGGTCAAAGGGAGACACTCCAAGGAAAGAGACCTCGTCATGGGAAAAGTCTTCAAGTAAACGGTAGAACCAAATGTAGGAAAACTCGACGTAAATTGGGAAGGGTCATACATAATGTGTAAAGTAGTCCGCGCAGGCGAGTTCGAATTGGCAACTCGATGAACCGCAAACATTATCACTATTAAAATGGCTCATTGCAGAGCTGGCGTTGAGGATGTCCTCTATTATTAAGCAAGAAACTGTAAACTACTTGAAATACGAGTGGTTTCATTCTCACAGGATAAGTAGGTAGCCTTCAGGCACATCTATTAATATAAATTAAGTTTCAAATCAAATATGTCTATCATAAAGTCAGGTACACACTTGCTCTCTTAAGCCGAGTTAATACTCCCAACTTAAAACCGTGTTCAGCCATGCAATCTATAAAAAACAAAGAGTGGCTAAGTCCCTCACACCCTTAAGCCGATTTTGTACTTGCAACTTAAAACCATGTTCGACCATGCATTCTATTAAAAAAAGGAGAGTGGCTAAGTCCCTTATAAAAGGGTTTTTAGGTCCTTAAGATCAAATCATTGAGCATAGAGTAAGTAAATAGGATTTGTCAAACCAATACTCAGAAGTTACTTGTAAACAATCAATCTACTACTAGGCCTGAGTTCAAGAAACCTCTCAATCTATCAAAAAGATAGGCCATGATATCAAATAAGCTTGCAATCTAGATAATAGGACAAAATAGACAATAAGACAAAATAAAAACAGAATCTGAGAATTCAAAACAAAGAAATGCATCAAAAACAGAGTAATATAAGTGCAATAGATGAAAATAAGGTTAAAAGCATAGATCTAGAGGATAGAGAGGGTTTGATTGGCGGTAAACTCGCCAATCCGACCTCGCCGAGCTATATTGAGCGATCCCTAGACCGGCAAAAGCCTAGATCAACCCATTCTCATGGCGAAGATCCCTAACCAGTCTGGTTGATCCATTACGGCGCTAGCCACGATCATACCAAATCAGAAGCTTAAAGTTCAGCCCAATACATCTAATAGTCGACCCACATACTAGATCTCTCCTCGGTGGATCAAACTATCACTCACATGGCACTTGGTCTCCGATTCCTTTGGTGCTAGCCTTAGGTCACGGGCCAAATCAGATCTCGCTTGATCAGGGAGAGATCAGCATTAAGCCTTGCCATGTGAGAAGAGATCGAAGTTAGATCATAGTTCGCACGTCGAGTGAATCGGTGGATTCACCTCCGATCTCCCTATCCTCGAGATCCACAAGGATCTACTCGCACCTCATGGGTTGAGAGCGGAGGATCAAGGGAGATCTCATTTGCATAAACATGAAGAACATAAAAGTAAAGAGCAAAAAGTAAAGATGAAGATCAAACTAAATTCATTTCATTAAAGCTTAAGCATGAACATAAAAGTACCTTAAACAAGCATAAATGAAAGAAACAACGAAATAGAGAGAGTTTTTCAGCTAAAACATCAGATAAAAATGATAAGAGATTGGTTAGAAGGTATTAATAGGGTCATTTACGTAACCCTAATGGTCAAACCGACCTAAGTCGGTCAACCAGGAATCTTGTCTTCGGAGTCCTTGCGCGAGCTTGGGCACCAAGGAGTGGTTCTTGTCTTATCCCTCAGGATTTGAGGCTGAGTGGATGGTCTGAGTAGGGATAGATTGATATTCCCTCACGGCAGATAGGTCGAGGCTGGTGGCTGAGGCATCTTTTCCTGAGCGTTCTGAGTGGTCCTAGCCTTGCAATCCGCGAGGTAGCAATCCGAGTTGGCACGACCTTTTCCTCCTAGCAGATGATCCAATTGTCCTTAGCTCCATTTTGAGGTCCTTTTTGCTCATTTTCCTAGATAAAACTCCAAACTCCATATGCTAATGCAAAAAGTGCAAAACTAACCTAAACGAACCTAGTAATTGGAAAATCTAGCTAAACGGATGCAAAAATACCCAAAACAAGACTCCAAAACCATCAAAAATCACACACATCAGCTCTCCCAAACTTAGATCTTGCTTGGCCTCAAGCAAGTGCAGTGACCTAAGGTGGAAAAACTGCACACAAAAATGGGAACATCTTGTCTAACGAACAACTTGCTTAAGCTAAACCGTAATCCACATGTGGGCTCTATCATTTTGGAAACCGCAATGTTATCATCCTTAAATATGGCATACAACCTATGGATTCCTATTACCTAAGCTGGTCTTTAAAGGTACAAGTCTAATTCCTTATTTCTTTTTGGTGCGGTACTCAAAAGAGACTAGAGATTAAGAAGTACATGTTTCAACTTCCCTAGGCTTAGCAAGATCATTTTTCAACTTAAATGGTTCTCTCTCATTAAAATTTTTCTGCCCGATTATTCATTCTTTCTTTTCTTTTTCTTTTTTTTTCTTTTTATTGTGCCCTTTTGGCTTTTCCGAAGTTGGCTTACACAAACATGGAAGGTTATGGGTTCACGCTTCCAACCAAGTTGCTCCACCAACCCGCATATGAAGTAAGTTAGCGGATATACACAGACGTGAAAGGCTACGGACTTACGCATCCTTCCAGCCGCTTCACCTTTACCACTTACTCGGTTTAAATTCTTTGCGGGCAGCTTAATTTTTTCACTTAACTTTTGAGAGGGTTTTACCAAGCACACACTTTTAGGATCATGCTAAACAAAGAGAAGGAAGGTATTGATGCATCTCTAGGCTCTAAATTGGAAGTTTAAGTTCTGTTTTAGAAGGAATCTAACTAGACCTATTCAAAACACAACCCAAGCAAAGTTCACCAAGACGATGATCCGCCTAAAAACTTTCCAAAACGGCTAACTACCAATCAAGAGCATTCACAATGGTTACTTAGCTTAACTTATCAAGATTTTCCCATCATCAAGATCATTCCCACATAACAAGTTCGGATGCATGAGTCCTAAGTGAATGCAACCTAAAGACAAATCTAAGTGGATGCAACTACATGATCACTCTAATTTTTAGGTTTCATTTTCAAAAAAATTTCAAATTTTTATGGTTTTCTATGCCTTAAGTGCCATGAAATGCAACAATCAAATGCACAAAGAAAAATCTAACCGGATTTTTACAACCTAAACGAATGCATACAAAATAGAAAATAAGATCACAAGAAACATTGTGAGAGTACTCTAGACCCCTCCCCCAAAATTAAATCACTCTTTCCCTTGTGTGTATAGAAGTCGGAGAGAGTTGTCTAGACAAACAAAGACTAAAATCAACTAAAAATAAGAATGTATGTACAAAAGAATGGAGTTTGGTACCTAAAAGTCAAACAATTGAGCAGTCATGTCCTCGAGAGTGTAGTTTTGAGGGTATGGTTACCTTCTTGGAGCTATTCCTTCACACGGTGCAATGTGTTGCTGCCAGTCCGAGTACTCCTCGCGGTCATGGTTGGCGAGGGACGCATGCGAGGGACCTTCCTGAGGCATTTGCTCTTGGTTTTTCTGGTTCTTTTTCTCAGATCTCTTGTAAACCCGCGTTATGTCCATTGATCTCTGTGTGAGCTGGTGTTTGCCGAAGTTGAGTGCATCCTTGCTGGTGGTGGCGAGTCATGTGTGCGAGGTTGGGGTTCTGTTCTTTTGAGTGAGGACTCCAATCCATCAATTCTTTCCCACATCCTCTTGCGCTCATCCAGCAACTCCTCCTTTTCCTTTGTCATGCCATTCACCTTCTTGAGCAACCACTTTCCCAACTTTTGGAGCTTTCCAATCCGCTTGTGGGCTTCCCTGCTCGTTGTCCCCTGGTTCTTCTCAGTGAACTCCTCAAAAAAGTAGGATTCGGGGTCAACTTCTTTCTCATCTACCTCTTCCTCTGGCTGCTAAGCTTGCTGTCCTCGCTGTTGTTGGCCGAGTAAAGCCTCGAGGGGTGGGGTGAAAGTCACATTCTCCATAGTGTTTAGTCCGATGAATGCTGGGAAAGGGAATGGCGTCCTTCTTTTTTGGTTGATCAAACTTATACACGGCTCGCCCTTCGACCTCGCCTTTGGCAATGAGGCCCGCTCCTTGAAGATAATGAATGTCCATAAATTCGGGTGGAACGCAATTGTGGTTTTAAAGGTTCAATGGTACCCCCTTGGCTTCAAGTATCCGAGCAACCACTCCACCAATGTAGATATGCTTTGGTTTCCCGGATTTCCTCCCCGTTTGCGTCGCGGCTTGTGCCGGTATGTGGTGAGATGTTTTGCCAACACAAACGGCATTCCGAAGTTCCCTTCATCTCCATCAATGTGCAACCCACTCGGAGTAGTACCAACAATCTTCCCGAGGTTGATTGGCGAGGTGGAGGGTCTAGCAAAAATCACGTTGGCTTTTGCTCTCCTCGCGTAGTTGATGGCTGGGTTGCCGATCCAGCTTCGTTTGCTTCGGGATTAATCATATTACTTAATTCCTGTCAGCATCCCCCAAACCTCATTGGTATCATTTTTTCTAATGTCCGGATGTGCCGCCTCTCCGGATTGAAACCCAAAGTTATGTCAAACTCCCTCAACGTCACCGCGTATAGTTTGTCATACACGGTGAACGTTATGTACCAAGGTCCATTCTTTTTGATCTTGGATTTATTGGACTTTGCGTAGATCAAAAGGTCTACGGTAACAAGGAATTGCAACGTCTCCTCAATGCAAGAACTCGCCACACTATACATGCAAACTTTTACGCCAAGCGAGCTAAACACCTTATCTACTTCCTCAGTGATTCCCAATTCCCTCATGGTTCCAGAATGTGGGAAATATGTACCTTTAATCCCCAAGCCTTCAAAGCCGCATATGCCTTCTCGGATTCATCATCCTTCTATGTAGACTTCTTTTTCTTCTCTGCCTCATGCTCCTCGTATGTCTTCTTTGCTTCTTTCTCCGAGTAGCCGCTCTTCTTCAAGTCCTCAATGACTCAGCGATACCTCGTGTTTTTTTTTCCTTTCTTCTCAGTTTTCATTTTTGTCTTCTCCTCGTCTTCATACTCGACCTCCATTGGCAAGGACTGAACATATGCGTTTTCCTCGTCACTGTCCTTGGTGCTTGAGGGCGAGGCTATCAGTTTCTCTTTCCTCTTCTCTTCAGCTGAGCCACCTTCACCATGATCGTACTTCCAGTCCATTGGCTCAGTCGTCGATATCCTCGCCGATTCCCTGATAGGAATCTCAATTCTCATGTGAACACTTGGCTCCTCATCGTCCGATTGGACGAGGAACCGGCGAGGTCTATTGTCACGGCGGACCGGCGGTGAGTCGCCGAGCCCCGCTGTTATCTCTCTTCTTCCAGCTCTTCTTGCGTCGTTCATAAACTTGCTCCTAAATTCCTTCATCTTTCTTTGGTCACCGGAAGACATGCTTGACAAGGATTAATTGGAAAAACTCAAACTTGGAGGAGAGAGAGAGTAACTCGGTGGTGGTGAGAGAGAACAACTCGGTGAGAGAAATTAACTCGGAGGGAGAGAGAGTTTTTTTGCTTGAGTGCTTGAAGGTAAATGATGAAGATGATGGTGGTTTGGTCTTCTTATAGACGAGTATTGTGGGTGAGGAGGAGACAATCTTGGGAGTGTGAAGGAGACAATCTCGAATTGATGAGGGAGACAATCACGGTTTCCGAATTGCTCGCCATTCGCCCTTGATTTTGGCACAATCTGGACCGTTTATTTGAGTTTTGAATCTTTGACCAATTTCAACCCTTGGATCAGTCCTCCCTTGACTTGATCGTCCCTAGATTTTAGCAAAAAGCTGTTGGTCGTGGCCCCCACTTGGTGAGCTGGAACCACATCAAGTTTTGTCCTTTTGTGCTACTCAGCAAACCTCCTCGCTCAACCTTCCTTGCCGCATACATCGAGGCCTGACTACCAATTCAGAGAAACCCAAGCTTGAACTGCTCTTTTTGCTTCTCTGACTATCTTGAGTCCTGACTAGCTCCCTGTTTATAGAAATATCTAAAAAACCACAAGAGTTAGCTAAGATATTGAGATAGACTCAAACTAAAGCATGTTAGGCCATTAAGTTCCATGTTCAATGCTTTCTCTGAATAATGAGTCTATATCAATCATTTTGAGATGTATTTGACTAGAACTTTCTATATAAAAGGATACTGAGGTGTGCAAGTAGGTCCATGAGTGGTGTTCAAGGCAATGTGAACACTACTGGCACACCCTCCTCGGCCTCATGTGCTGAGGAGTTCATGTTCTTTGTCAAAAAAGTTTTTTACTCCTCGTTCCGTTGCCTCCGAGGACTAGGTGCGAGGCCTAGTCTCTATTGGCTCAATGAGGGCATTACTTCCTCCAATTTCACCAAGAGTGTAGCCAAAGCTCCTTGAACCTGAGATCAAGATTCCAAACACTTAATAGTAACAACAATAAACTAGCAAAGATTATTCTTAAGATTTAAACAAAGCTAAATTGACTTTAAACAAAATTAAAAAGAGTTTTCAAAAGTAAAGAATAGACATGGGATCGCAGGTGGGCTTGTTTAGAGTCACAAGCTCGACTCTGAATACACCTCTTAGTATGGGTTTGCAAAGGGAACCAGAGCTCCCTTATTCGCATCCTCGTTCATCCCTTCTAGTGGTCCCTCAATTTCAAAGCATTGCCCGTCGACCGTGGGCTTCTTGCTTCCTTCCTTTAAATCAAATATCATACCAACCCCTCCTCCAACCTTAAATTCAATGGTCCTATTCCTTACATCGATTTGAGCTCCTACTGACGCCAAGAAGGGTCGACTGAGCAGTAATGGATCAGTAGGTTCTTCATCCATTTCTAATACCACAAAATCAGTAGGAACCAGCACACTTCCAACATTTATTGGTACGTTCTCGAGAAATCCCCTTGGCTTTGTTTTTGTTCGGTTTGCGAGAACCCATGATATTTTGCAATCCTTGAAGTTTGAGTACCCCAGCTTTTGTGCAGTTATCAGTGGGATCAAGCTGATGGATGCTCCAAGATCACACAAGCAGTTGATGAATGTAAGGTTCCCTACTGCACATGGAAGTGTGAAGCTTCCCGAATCACCCAATTTTCCCAGAGGAACTGGTATCAATACTGATCCAGATGATCGGATCCCAACAGCCATACATTCCTTCTCTCGTTCCTTAAGTGAGTCCTTCAAAAAATTTTGTATTGCAGAATTAAAGCATAAGCATCTAGGATAGGGATCTTTAGCTCTATACCGCTCATTTTCTTGTCAAAAAAGACCTTCTGTTTTTCTCCTTGGTTCTTCTTTAGACGTGAAGGGAAAGGTGCTTTGTCCTTGGTTGCAACCACTGGTTCAACTCTTTCTGTCAAATTCAGGTTGGGAATGTCTGGTTGTTCTCTTCACTGTATAGGCAGGAAAGGGCTCTTACTTGAGTTGTGCAGTTTTCCCAGCAGTCAGATCATCCTCACCCTCTCCTCACGGCTTAGGCCTGCGAGGTGTGTCTCCGAGTTGTACACATCCAGCTTTGGTCTTGGATTGTTCTGCCCCCCAGCTTGAATAACTTTGTCGTCGGCGTTGTCCTTTTGTCCAACCACTAATGGGAGCACCCTTTTCCGGTTTGGAGAGTGATTGACTTAGCCATATACTCTTTTGGGTTTTGAACAGCCTTTCCGAATAGGTGACCGGTTGTCTGAGTAGATGACGATGCTTGAAAACTTTCCACATATTTCAGCCGTGCGTTGAGGGTTTCAAACTTGTAGTTGAGGTCAGTATAGCTTGCATCAATTCGGCTATTTACCTCGCCAAACTTAGTGGTCATATCTGCTGGGTGTGCGGTCTGGCTTTGCAAAATATGTTGAAGCATATTCATTACGTCCGGCTGTTCCTCTTTTTTTGTTGGAGGTTATGTTGGAGCTGGTGTCGACTTAAGGCTCTGCTACCATTGTTCCTTGGGTATCCAAGATCTTTGTTTTGGTGGATACACTGAATCATGTGGGTTAGCTACATTCGTGCTTGGGTAGCTCAAGTTTGGGTTCTGTTTCAAATCTCCTCCAATTGCTCGTCCTCGCCTTCTTGTACCATTTCCTCTTCTACAAGGTTGACCTGTTTTGTGTGCAACATGAGCAATTTATCCAGCTTCTCATGAAGTTGCTTCAACTCCTTTCGTGCAGAAGTGTCTGAATCTGAGGTTCCCCTGACAGCTCGGTCATACTCCTCGCCATATTGTCCATCTGCTAGGGCAAAGTTTTCTATTAATGCTCTTCCCTTGTTGATATCATGCTGGAGAAAGCTCCCGTGACTCGCGGTGTCCAACAACATACGTATCCTCGGGTGAACTCCTCGGTAGAAGTTGCTAAGGATCGTATCCTCCCTGAAACCATGATGAGGGCACTGAGCCTGATAGGTATTGTATCTGTCCCAAGCCTCGGCCAATGACTCGCTGCTCTGCTGAACAAAGTTGGATATGTTGTTTCAAAGCTTTTCCGTCCGTGAGTTGGAGAAAAACTTGGTGAGGAACATGTGCTTGCACTCCGGTCAAGTTGTGATTGATCCGGTGGGAAGGTGTTTTTCCCACTGATGCGCTCTATCTACTAAAGAGAAGGGAAAGAGCCTGAGCATTAAAGCATCTTCACTCACTCCATTGATGCGAGTGAGCGAGCATAATCTCTCGAACTCGTCGAGATGGTCGAGGGGGTCCTCCGAGGGTAGACCATGAAATTTGTTGTTCTGGACCATGGAGATCAGTCCACTCTTTATCTCAAAGTTATTGTTCTGGATCGCCGGCGGTTGGATCCCGTTCCATATTATGTATGTACTCGGGGCATCGCTCGCACCAATACAGCGAGGGCGACGAGCTAGGTTTTGTACTCACGCCTAGTGGGCAGCCTCATTGACCAAATGAGGTTTTCCATTTGTCGTCGTTCTCAGCGTGGTGTTGTCCAGATCTGGTTGTTGGTTCTGCGTTTTGATACGATCTCGTGGGATCGCACGAGTGAGCTGGTTGATGTCGTCGGTGGGTGGTGGAAGGTGGTGAGAACCTTTCGACCGTGTGTGCATCAACCGGCTAAACTGTACTGATTACTCGCACAACTTGCAGGAGTTGACACGAGGGTACTTATTCTGTCTCTGTCCTAGGTGTCGAATACCGAGGGTACCTGCGAGGCCTGCAAGGACATAAACAAAACTTCTCAATAAGGTGGAGGCTTGGTCCTTATAGATCCAAGCTGAGTGAAACACAGACAAATTATAATAGCAAAAACACTAAACCTAATCCTAAGACTAGCAAATTATAAATTAGAACAAGCAAAACTGATTTGGCAACGGCGCAAATTTGATAAAAGGGTTTTTAGGTCCTTAAGATCAAATCATGGAGCATAGGGTAAGTAAATGGGATTTGTCGAACCAATACTCAGAAGATGCTTGTAAACAATCTATCAACTACTAGGCCTTAGTTCAAGCAACCTATCAATTTGTCACAAAGATAGACCATGATATCAAATAAGCTTGCAATCTAGATAATAGGAAAAAATAGAGTAGAAGACAAAATAAAAACATAATCTAAGAATTCAAAACAGAGAAATGCATCAAAAACAGAGTAATATAATTATAATAGATGAAAATAAGGTTAAAAGCATATTTCTAAAGGATAGGGAGGGTTTGACCGGCGGTAAACTCGCTGATACAACCTCGCCGAGTTATATTGAGCGATCTCTAGACCAGGACAAGCCTAGATCAACCCTTTCTCATGGCGAAGATCCCTAACCAATACGGTTGATCCATTATGGTGCTAGCCACGATCATACCAAATCAGAAGCTTAA
>OVBA01006850.1:0-16022 GCA_900406435.1 Lepidium aucheri
ACGGATAAGAGAATTTTGATCATGAGTAGCTAACCAATATCCTGATTTTACTGTATAATTACCGTCTTCTGAGTAATTCTAGCCAATTATATCTTCACCTAAAGGTGGTATTCTAATTTTTAGAATTTCATTAACATCCTCAGGATGGATCACAGAGTTTAATAATTCACAATTCCAAGAACAGCTCTCAGTGTTAAGGAGATCTGATACTGTAGAACACATTTGTGGATTGTCCTCTATGCTTCTAGGCGGTCTTGGAGGTGTGGTTGGTAACCATGGATCAGACCAAGTAGCAATGTTTGTACCATCGCCAATAATACAGCGTAAACCTTTTCTAATTAAGTCTCTTCCTGAAAGTAATGATCTCCAAAGGAAGAAAGGTTTATTACCCAAGTTTGCCACTATAATGTTCGTTGTCGGAAAGTATCGTCCTCTTAAAATTCTAGCAGCCAGAGTCATAGGATTTTGTATAATTCTCCAGACTTGTTTTGCTAGTAAGGCTAAATTAAATCTCTCTATATCCTGAAAACCCAAACCACCTTCTTTTTTGGGAAGACTTAAATGCTGCCAACTTATATAGTGCATAGTCGTTGTATTCTGTCCCTTAGGCCACCAAAACTGGGAAAGTATCCTAGTAATATCCTCGCAAATCCCGACTGGCAATTTGAAATAATTCATTGTATAAACAGGAAGAGTCATAGCTACTGTCTTTAACAAAATTTCCTTCCCCACATCAGATAAAAAAACAAAATTTCCAAATCTTTGTACGTTGTTCCACCTTATCAACTATATACCGAAAAATTTCCTTTTTCTTTGGTCCAAATAGTTCTGGTAAACCTAAATATTTACCAAGACCACCATCATTATGGATATTGAGTATCTGTCTGATTCTTGTTTTCATTTGAGGTTGAACTTTACTCCCAAAAATAATTGATGATTTGCTTAAATTAATTTGTTGACCTGATACTTGTTCATATTGCTGTAAGATTGTCTTGAGAGTCGAGCACGATCGAGTGTTCGCAGTACAAAAGAAAAGTGCATCATCCGCGAATACTAAATGATTAATCATCGGACCGTCTCGACTAATCTTAATCCCTTTAAGAGAATTGAGCTCGGCAGTTCGATGTAATATGTGAATTAAAACTTCACCACAGATGATAAAGAGATATGGTGACAGTGGATCACCTTGACGAAGACCTCTTTCTGGTGTTACAAATCTTTTTGGTGATCCGTTTATAAGTATCGAAAAAGTGACTAATTCTACACACGCCATAACCCAACTATCCAAATTTGTGAAAATCCCATATGTTGTAATGTATCACGAAAAAAGTGTCATTTGAGTCAATCATAAGCCTTTGATATATCAGTTTTGACTCACATGTAGGATTTGGACCATCTCTTCCTTGATTTCAATGAGTGTAGTAGTTCTTGTGCTATTATTACGTTGTCCATAATATTATGACCGGGAATGAATGCCGCTTGTTCCTCACTTATTATATTTGGTAGGATCATTCTCAAACGGTTGACCAAAACTTTTGATATAATTTTGTAACGAACGTTACATAATGCTATCGGTCGAAATTTGTTCATCAATGTTGGAGAGTCTGTTTTTGGTAGGAGACATATATGACTGTGATTTGTACCAGAATTCAGAACTCTAGTTCTAAAGAAATCATGTACTTCCTGACAAACATCCGCTTTGATGTCCGGCCATAGTTGTTGATAAAAAGCTCCCGTTAATCCATTAGGACCAGGTGCCTTGTCTGCACCAATAGAAAAAATAGCTGTCGTGATCTCATCATCAGTAAGTTCGCCTGTGAGTTGGGCATTCATTGTATCTGAAACTCTTCCACGAAAACCATTAAAGATATCCGTATAATTATATGAAGAATTGCGAGTCGATTTAAAAAGGTTTTGAAAATACATGGTAGCAGTCTCGCCCACTTCTTCATCCCCTCGACTTATTGATCCATTCTCTGTTTCCAGTGCTAGAATTCGATTACGAGCTATCCTTTGTTTAGACGCTGCATAGAAGAATTTTGTATTTCGATCTCCCGCATTGATCCATGATTCTCTGCTCTTTAAGTGCCAGTATTGTTCTTCTTCCTTATAAGCATCGGATAAGTCTGCTTGTAATTGTTGAAGTTCTTGTGTTGTCATTGTCCCTAAAGATAAAGCACGATCTAACGATTCTTTAAGATCTCAGATTTTTGTAGCTGAATTTGTATTATTCCGTTGTTTCCAAGCTGAGATAGATCGATGACAATTTTGAATCCGTTCTCCTAAGTTTGCTGTTGGGTTCGTATGTTGCCAAGCACTCAATACCGTATCTTTAAAACCGTCTTTGTTAAATAAGCGTCTATCATATCGAAACCATCCTCTACGCGTGCCGCTCGAGTTATCACAATTGATCACTAAAAGACGGTGATCGGAACCTTGAAAGGGTAAAAATTCAACCAAAGCCGATGGAAATAGGCTTAACCATTCACTATTAGCCATTGCATTATCTAAGCAACTCCAAATGCGATGAGAGTATCTTTGACCGGTCCATGAAAAATGATCGCCACATGATTTTAAATCATGAAAATCACAACAGTTTATCATTCGTTTGAAAGGAAGAAATGAATTTTCCGAATGTCGAGGACCCCCACGTTTCTCAGTATTATCCTTTATTTCATTAAAATCTCCACAAAATAACCAAGGCAGTCGTCGAGTTATTGAAATTCTTTGTAATCTTTCCCAAAAATAATTGCGATGGTTTGGATTCGGCGGGCCATATATAAACGACAAGTAGAAAACTAACCCATAACATTGAATAGAAAGATCAACAAGATTTTGAGAACACGAAACAACTGAAACAGAAATTGAATTTTTCCAGAAGATAGCTAAACCTCCACTCATACCTTGTGGAGGCACTGTTACATAATTAGAATAACCTAAAATGCTGCATAAGTCACGCACCATATCATCATTTTGATTGGTTTCAGATAGGCATATTATGTTCGGGAGATACTTCCGATATATCTCCTTAAGACGTCGAACTGTCAAGTCATTGCCCAGACCTTGACAGTTCCAAACGGCTGTGATCATGGCTGATTGGGTGGTTTAGGAACCACCAAACCGTGAATCTTATCGATGGAGACAATGCTTGTAGAAGCATCATCTTGAGATAGACATTGACGACTTGCAGTATGTGAGGAAGAAGCTTCTTCATCATTGAATTTTTGTTTACGGTTTTGAGTTGAGTCTTGATTAGCCATCTTTGTGTCTTCTATGTCGGCAGCCAAAGAATACCCATTTGCGGAACCATTTGCATCATTGTTATGATTATCACCATCAAGAAGAGTTTCTTCAGGATCTTCCTCTTCCTCAATTTCTTCAATGACCACGCCTTGGTTTTGTATTGGTCGGTTTGAATTTTCTCCTTCATGATCGTTGTCACTATCAGACGATGGATCAGTTCCACCATTGTTGATGACACAAGCACCACTATCGTGTGTTATCATCCCACAAATTTCGCAAAATCCTCGTAACCTTTCATACCTTAGCTGTACTAATGTATCCACACTTTGCACAAATTGAAAGTTTCATTGGAAACAGAGTGGAACATTGATGTTCCAGTTCAAACAAAACCGAACAAATTCGACCCGTGAGGCCGCATCATTTGAGTAGTCAGTAGCGAGAAGTGGTCCAAGCGCACATCCAATGTGAGTAATCACGTTTTGTGTGAGATATTGGAAGGGGATTCCTCGAATTTGAACCCAGAATGGAATCAAATTCATAGTGTGTGGTGAGAGGTGGGGATTCCAGCGTTGAAGAACCAACATGCGATCGGCGAAGGCCCACGGTCCACGCCTCAATACCGTCTCCATTAGTTCTTCTGTTGGAAATACAAACTGAAACTGTCCATTATCAATAATGCGGCCATGAACCAGACCTTCCACACCCCAAGTCCTTGGCATAGTAGCAATAATTGATCAAAGATTTTGTTTCCTTGGAATTTTTGGCCGACCCACGATCATGAAGCGATGTTCTGCTTCCGCTTGGGAGATTACATCGGTTGGGAGAAGAACCGATGCAACATCAGATCCCAAATCAAGATCTTGTAAAGAGCATCTCAAATTCGATGTCATCTTGAACAAAAAGCCAGAAAATCGAGTGTATCGGTGTGTAAATTGAAAGGAGAAGAGGATGAAACAGAACAGAGATTGTTTGAGGAAAGGGATATAATTGGGTCTTTCCATGAAAATAGAGGAAGTAGCATCACGATTCTGGAGCGTGGGAATGGCCACACCGTGAAGTGGATTGTAACCGCCCACGTTACCGGTGAAAATCGTCAAAATCGGAAAATAATTAAGAAGAACGGTTATCGCCTTCATTATCGCCTCGGTTCTTACTTTTTATGTTTTTACAATTATATTGTTTTATTATATTAAAAAATAATATAATTGTAAACTGTTAATGAAAATTACTTTTCTACAATTATATTGTTAGTGAATTATTTTTTGTCTAAATATTTTTTATTATGTTACTGATATATGATAGAAAGTAGTTTGTATTATAAATACACAATAGTAAGGAAAAATAATTGGTTGAATAGTTTGATCAACACTCAAATCAAACGGTCCAACATTTTCCAAGACTTACAGTTTATAATTTTATATATAGTTATGTTGTTGGGCCAATAATAGGCCCATGGAAATTATAATACGTCAGTTTTTAGCCCATGAGAATGCATCCGTTTCTAAACGAATCCATCAATTTTAAAACGGTCAGGAAAGATACCTGATTAACACAAATACATTTATACATGTATATATATGTGTGCGTTTCATGTATTTTTGGATGAATCTCTTGGTATTTCTGGTATTTTTGGGCAATTATTTAAAAATACTTTGGGTACTCGACTGTTTTTTTTCTCAAAATCACTACCTAAATTGGTTTGAAACCATTCATACATGAACCAAAATAGAACTAATTTTGTTTTGGTTTCAAAATGGTATCTTTTACCCACCAGTACTCATGAGGATACATGAAGAGATCCATCAGGATTTTTTTTTTTGGGTAATATTTCATATTCGTTATTTTGGATTGGTTCCGTTTGGATTTTCGGTTCTGGATATTTTGCCCGAACTTACTTGTGGACATAGAGTAACACTCGAAATTGTAATGAAACCTGAATGGATACCTGATTAACACAAATACATATATATGTATATATATATATATACGTTTCATGTATTTTTGGATGTTGTTAAAATAATTTCTTGGTATTTCTGATATTTTTGGGCAATTATTTGAAAATATTTTGGTACTCCAGCATTTTTTTTCTTCTCAAAATCACTACCTAAATTGGTCTGAAACCATTCATATTCGAAACAAAACAGAATTAATTTTATTTTGGTTTCGAAATAGGTGGTTAAAATCTTTTAACCAATCGTTTTCTACCTAAAGATGACCTGAATTTTCGAATCTCCATAACTAGGTTTTCTAATCTATTATAATCTTGAGAATGTCCAAATATATTATGTGTTCAATGTTATGTTTCAATTTAAGAGATGTAGTTCTAGTACTAATTATAATATTATCTTTTAGTTGTATTTTGATACTTAAGATTAACATTCCTTTAGTAAAGGTAATAATTATGAGTGGTAAATAGTTTTGATTTAGCCCCAATTGATAATTATTTTCGTCGCTTTTAAAAGTAAAAATCTTTATAAAAAATTGTAATTAAACTAATATAAATACCAATTGAGACTTTAATCTTTACTTTACCACCCGAAACTTTGATTTTAGATAATCGTGTAATTATCCGCATATCACAAATGCAATCTAAGTAGAACATGATAAACTTAAAACAAGATCCAACCCCACAACTTTCATCAATATTAATTAATAAAACATACACACACACAAGGACATAAAATCAAGAACCAATTTGTTGGATTGCCGGAAACAGAAGAGATATGAGACACTTTCACCATTTATATTGTATTTGTCCTTTCTTCTAATTGTCCAACGCTCATAATTTTTTGCCCCGTGACAGAAAGTTCTCAAACTTCCTTCTTTTTCTTGGGGCCCAATTGTTTTAATCATTTGTATCATTATTTTCATTGAACCTCAAACCATACACCTAACCATCTTAGAGGACAATTGAAAGCATTAAAAGTTTTCATGTCATATTCTCCAAACCTTAATGTGTAAGTTGTGAAAGTTTGATTAGTAGTAGACATGGTCATATTACTTGAAATTCTGATCTGAACTGAACCGGATCCATAGAAGGATAATTTGAAAAACCAAACCTGATTCTATTTGAACTCGAACATATATTTTATAATATACCCTAATAGATTTTAGATAGTTAAAACCCAAAAAACCCGACCCCATTAGAATCAAATATCCGAATGCCTAGGACTAAGTATAGGGTGTAGTCTTCTGCTTTTTCTCTATTCATTTCTCTAAAATCTTTATAATGGGTCAAAGTCCCACATAATATAAGTTTGACAAATAGTTATTAAGGACATTAAATATTCAAAATGTGGTTGAATTAATACTTAATACTCTCATCAACTGTCCTCTTCCACTAAAACAAAATCGTAGCCTCCTTTGCTAAACGAAGCCTTCTAAAGTCAACGAATACTTAGCCCCCAAAAAAGTCAATTGAAACATAGAATTTAATGAGACTTTTAGGGTTGGCAAGTGAAAAATGAGCAATAACTAATATGTGTATCATATGACATAAAAGTTAAGGATCTTTATCTTACGTTTTCCTCAGACACACGCAACACTCTTGACTTTCTTTTGTTATGTCCTTTTGACAGCAATAGATTACAAAAATGGGACCAATCATTTTCATTTTTTGGATTTTGGCTGGTTCCTTCACGAGACTACATTGTTCTTACACACACTCTCTTTCCCTCTAATCTCTACACTTCTTCTCTCATCTTATCTCATAAAAACCTGCAAACGTTTTGTGTAAATGAGAAAATGGCTAACCTTTCACCTTCTCCTTCGAATTTGATCTCCTGTAATGAGAATTCATCTCTTGATTCGATTGTAGTTTCCATCAACGACTACATTCTTAGTGTAATATCAGACCCTGAAGCATGGATTTTGCTTAAACAGAAATGCATCACTCTGTTGCGCATTGAAGAAGGCAATACTCTGTTGGAATTCTCCTCTGAACACTCTGCTCTCTCGAATCTTTATTGGGGAATTGATAGCATTGAAGCTTCTATACAACCTGAATGCTCAGAAGAGAAGTTGTCTCGACTAAGAAACTCAGAGAGAATGCTTCAAATGCCTGCTTTGCTTGACGAACAAGGAACCACAACTTCAGGTGTTCCAAACACAATCTTGGTTGCTTTCTCTTACTTTTATCTCTCCATTGTAAGCTATCTCCAAGGTGATTCCTTGCAGACTACATTGCATTTTCTTCAGTCGGTTTTGGTCTCACCTGAGATTGTAAGAAACTATATTGCCCTGGAACTCTGTGAGAGCATTTTCTTCACTCCTGGTGTGTACAAGTCAGATGAAGAGATCAGAGAGATCGCAAGGACTTATAAATATAGAGCAACTTATCACCAGGTCATGTCCTACGGAGAGATTCATCAGCCGCCAAATGACTGTACAGAGAAACCACTTAGAAGGAGATCAAAGCAATACGGGTATGGATCTCAAACTTATAATCAATATAGATTAGCTTCGTTTCTCTATCTTTGCTTCCTGAAACAGAGAAATGTCAAATTCAATAATCTTAATTCAATGTTTCGAAATATTAACCTCTACTTATGAACAGGCAAGATATATTAACGGCTAATGAACATTTAGTTGCAGAGAAGCTGGAGAGGTCAGAATCCTGTGAGGTAGGTTTTACTTTGTTTCTGAAGATGCTCAGTAATCTAATCATAAAAATTGGTCAAAAGTAACATAATGTACATTTTCCTTAGTTAGTGCAATACCAGAACCTGCACAGTGTTGATATGCAAGAGGATGAGCTTAATGACATCTTCAACAAAATCAAAGCATCAAGGAAGATTGTAAAATCTTCAAACAACGTCGAAGGTTCTCTATATCTGGATTGTAACCTGCAAGATGACTATAATCCAGAGCTTGGAAAGAGTACAAGAGGCAGATGCCTCAATGAGTTCTTGAACGAGCCTCACCCAGATACGCCAAACTCAATTTCCACTCCTAGAGAAGACATTGTCTCCGTAATTTATCTAACTGAAATACTTTCATTGCTTAAAGTTCTGAGAAAAATAGTGTAGAAAATTTTAACATCTTCCACAAACTGTATTGTGAATCAGGAGGAAACATTAGCCAACTTCTTCTGTGCTTCCAAACAACAAGCTAACAAGGAAGCAAAAGCATATAATGAGGACATATTAGTCAACAGATCCCACAGTTTTATCGGTAATTTTAACCGTTCCATTTTCGATATTCAGGCTCAACAATCAAAGACAGCTTGGAATACCCACATAGAAGATTTGAAGCAACTAGAGTTGGAAGAATTTTCTGTTTTTGGACACAAAGGATCCATAAGTTTTGAAGGAATGAGGAGAAATTTGCAAACTAAAAAACGAGGAAGTGGACTTGAGACGCACTCTAGAAGAACTCCCACAATGGATCTATGGAAGAACCTTCAGAGCTTGATTAAGGAAGTGTTAGGAAAGGCTGATGAGAAATATGTCTCAGAGGTTACAATGATTTATCAAATGCTGAACAGGAAAGAAGGATTCAAATATAACATGCTAAAAGATGTCATTCTGGATCAGCTGTTTATGGCTATTGCTAGTTCCGAGGAGAAAACTGTGATCAAGGCATCTATGACTGCACTAACTAAGATCATATCAGTCAATAGAACAGCTCTTGAAGATGTCAAGAGGAAGGGTTTAAATTTAAATCATTTAGCAAATGCCCTGAAAAAAAATGTGCAAGAAGCAGCTATTCTCATCTACTTGATAAAGCCATCTCCAACAGAAATAAAGAGTCTAGAGCTTTTACCAGCTCTTGTTGATGTTGTTGCATCCACTTCTTCTTCTTGTTACACAATTAGAACTTCACCTTCACTTTTGACACCACCTGCAGCATCATTGATGATAATCAAAGTGCTTATTACGGCTTTTGATCATGCTACAAACACAATGCACTTGGCTACAATAAGCTCTCCTTCTGTCCTTTGTGGACTCCTTGACGCTGCAAAAAGTGGAAACTCAGGGGAGTTCATCTCCTTGGCTAGTATTTTAGTAAAATGTATGCAATTTGATGGACTTAACAGGATGTATATCCATCAGCATACAGGAGTGGCTCCTTTTGCCCATCTCCTGCAAAGCAAAGACAGAGAAGAAATGTGCATTGCTCTGCAATTTCTTCATGAAGTCCTGAAGATACCAAGGTATATAAATCACAGTAAAAAAACACTCATGTTTTAGTGTTTACTACCAATCAAAATTTTCATATGACATACTTCTAATTTCAGATCATCAGCAATTAAGATTCTGCAGCAGATAAGAAAAGAAGGAAGTTTTGACATTAAAGATGCTTTATGTCAGTGTATTAGACAGTTGCAGGGTGATCAAAGACTCTTTGCAGCAGATATGTTGCTTCAGTTGAATGCACTGGTTAGTTCTAAACATTAAAGAAAACATATATCAAACTGATCCATGTCTATAAAAGTTAAATGTATTGAAATTCTCAACAGGATTCTCCTCCTGAGAACAAAAAGTACAGAAATGAAGCTACCAGAGCTCTACTTGATGCAGTTACATATAGTGAAGGTTCAGATATGCAGCTTTTATCAACATTCATCCTTTCGAATGTCGGTGGAACTTATTCATGGACAGGAGAACCTTACACTGCTGCTTGGCTAATGAAAAGAGGAGGTCTGACATCTATGTCACACATGAATATGATAAGAAACATCAACTGGTCAGATGAATGCTTACAGGTACTACTCTTATAAAGTTAAAAATAGTCTAATAGCACCTAACAAAACCAATCCAAAATAGTGATCATTATGGAAAACTTCAAAATAATTTGCAGGATACAGGGATTGATGGATGGTGTTGTAAAATAGCAAGAAGAATTCTTGATACAGGAAAAGCCACATTGTGTAGCTTACAAGAAGGGCTGAAGAGTAAAAACAAGAGTGTTTCCAAGGCATGTCTTGTAGCCATTGCATGGCTCAGTATAGAGATTTCAAAAGGTCCAAATAGTTTAAAATACTCAGCATGTGAAGTGTTGCTTGATGAGGTAGCACAATTTCTACACCCTGGTTTGGAGCTTGAAGAGAGACTTCTTGCTTGTATATGCATCTACAATTTCAGCTCTGGTAAAGGTAAATTTACTAACTTCAATGTGAATGTAATGGTTCCAATTGATATGTAATTATTATAAATTGCTAAATAAAGCATGGAATGTAAGTTTTATACTAAAGTGCAGTGTTCACACAGGAATCCACAAACTAGTCAATTTCTCAGAAGGAATTAGAGAGTCTTTGAGACGTCTTTCAAATGTGAGTTGGATGGCAGACGAATTGCATAAAGCAACATATTATCTATTTAGCAAATCTGTAAGTTTCTTTTCACCTGTGTATAGATGTTTACAATCACAAGTTAGATCAATCATGTTACAGAATCATAGTCAAGTCTTAGATGTCAGGACCATATTTCTGACTTCTCAATATCAATAGGACCAGCGCATATCTTGTGTACATACACAAACCATAGAGATGCATCAATCTGGCAGTGCAGCTGTAACAGCCCTCATCTACCATAAAGGCTTGCTCTTCAGTGGGTTTTCAGATGGTTCGATCAGGGTATGTATCATACTTTCATAGACTTGAATATGAAAGAAAGTAAGTGTTTAAGAGATCTTACCTTGAGCATGGATGATTAACAGGTGTGGAATGTAAATAAGAAACTGGCTACGCTTTTATGGGACATCAAGGAACACAAAAACTCTGTAACATGCTTTTCACTCTCTGAATCAGGAGAGAGTGTATTAAGTGGATCTGCAGATAAAACTATCAGGGTACGCATGAAAATGATACAGCTCACTGTGAACAGGAAACACCAGAAATTTTTGTTGAATGTTTGTTTTACCATCTCTTATATAGATATGGCAAATAGTAAAAGGAAAGCTGGACTGTGTTGAAGTCATAAAAACAAAAGATTCAATAAGGAAACTGGAAGCATTTGGAAATATGATATTAGCCATAACAAAAGGGCACAAGATGAAGGTACATATCTCTCATTATGCCACAAAAAGGTTCAGTGGCAAATGTAAACACTCAAAGAGGTTTATATATAATCTTCTCCAGCTGCTTGATTCATCAAGAACATCGCAAAGTATCTTCAAAGGTAAAGGTGTGAAGAGTATGGTAGCAGCCCAAGGAAAGATTTATATAGGATGCACAGATTCAAGCATACAGGTGTGTATATATCAATGGCCATATTTCTGTTTCTTTTGATGCAAATGATACTGAATTACTTGTAAAGCACAAAGTAACATAGAACTTCAGGAATTAATACTTGCAAATAAACGGGAAAAAGAAATCAAAGCACCAACGAGGAGCTGGAGGATACAAAACAAGCCTATCAATTCAGTGGTTTTGTACAAAAACATGTTATATAGCTCAAGCACACATGTTGAGATGTCCAATATAAAGGTAGAAAGCTGCATTAACAGTTGTTCACAATGTGATAAACTCTAAAGCAGGTGACTTATGTAAAATTGCTTACAGGATCTGAGAAGGAATTATGAGCCCCAAATGTCTATAACAGCAGAAAAGGGGTCCAATATAGTATCAATGGGTATCGTTGAAGACTTCATCTACTTGAATCGAAGTTCATCTGCAAACACTCTTCAGGTAATCATTTTCTGCAAAATGAAATACTTCAGGTAATCACCATTCAATCTGATATTAAAGTAAGACCAAATGGTTTGTGAAAACAAGATTTGGTTGAGAAGAACACAACAGAAAGTGGGAAGATTATCAGCAGGAAGCAAGATAACAAGCCTCCTTACTGCTAATGATATTGTTTTTTGCGGTACAGAAGCTGGAATCATTAAGGTGATTACTACACATACCATTATAGACTATAGTTATCTGATGATTATCTTATAGAAGCATTTTATCGATCACTAACTTCTTATGACAAAATCAGGGATGGATTCCACTATAGGAAAAGGACCAAGTAGATGAGGTAACTATTACACTTTCAACAATCAGCTCAATGTTATGATACATGAAGACTCATTTTTCATATCACTGTGAAGAAGAAGTAAATACAATAAACTAGAGTGAAGTAAAACCTGCACTATGTGATACTTGTATATGTGAATTACGTAAGCAGATGAATAGTCCATTTCACTTCTGTGTATAGTGATTTTACAAGTATTTGTTTATCACTTAAGTTCATGTTTCAACAGAGTACAGTGACAGTTTTAGTAGAACAAAAGCTAAAACTTCAAGATGACAATTACTGTGAAAATGGAGTGAGACTAAAGACAAGTCATCAGAGATCTTAATGGGTCCTAGACTGATCTAAAGATGCTTCATATATATTTCACAACTGATAATTTGATAGTATTCACATGGTCAAGTCTGAAGAATCTGTTTATGCAGATTTTTGGAATATGTATGAGAAGTCCAAACTTTGGTCCCCACGAAGAAAATTAATTCATGTTTTTGTTTTTAGCAGAAGCAATTTAATTTCATTTATATGAATAGAGCTAAGTCAGAAGGCAGCCTTTTTTTCCTTCTGTCTGTTTGCAGAAATGTAAGTCTTAATATCTTTTCATGGACCCCTTTTGATGTCCTTGTCCCGACCATCTCTTCCACACATTATATCATCTGATTATCAATCTGAATTTATTATTACATCATATCAGTTCTGTTATAAAGTATGAATATGCTATTAATGTATCATAACTTCATAACAGACTTGTTGTGTTTATGTAAGAAAAAGATAACAAATTTGCTATCTCTTCATCAACTAGACATTTCAATGTTTTCTTTCCTTTCATTTTCTGTATTTTATTGTGTTCATCAGTTATATCAATAAAATCTAATTTAGAACTTAACTTTATTCGAATCTTAAACAATATCACGCGAAGATGATATTTCTTAGAATCGAATTTCAGTAGAAACTACTATAGAGATAGACATTTAAACATTTGACCAAATATATTTTTCGTGAAACAAATGTCAAACTTGAGGTTTTGTTGGACAACAAATTCGATGTCTTTTTTTGTCAACAATTAGATCGATAAGACATGATCTATCACCAAACCCTCAGACCCCTAACAATATCATGTGGGACAAATGCGATTTTATATAATCAAACTCAGGACAGAAAAATAGCAAATTTACTGCTCAACCACTTGACCAAAAACACTTCTCATAAAAACTCAATGTTTGGCTTTGCATAAATGGTACATTATTGTTGTGATTAGCTGGTTGGTGACGATGAATTTAACATGATCATGATAGTTTTGTAGATACTGTTCTTGTTGCATGTCTTACCTAATTTATGTTTGTGGGGCTCAAAAACAAAGAAGATAAACTAATGAGTATTTGCATCATATGCATGTGCAAAGGCATGTGCCTATTGATTCTTCTCATTTAATACTTAAAAACTTGTTTGACTGCATCTGGTTTACCATCAGAAGACAATTAGTCTTGGAAGAATTAGACAAATGTGTATTATATAATCCATAAATCATAGAAGAATAAGACAAAACAGCAAGTATCCAAAGCTTATTGTCCCAAAGGTTTCAAGCTTTAATGATGATGAACAACATCTAACCAACAAACCATACATAGAAACACAATGAGGATGAAATTACATTACTTATTGAAATCAAAAGATCAAAACAATGTCCAAAGAACAAAAGAACATCCTAACTACAAACACATGAATAGAAATATGAAGATGTCTAAATTATGATTATAAGTACTTAGTGCATCAACTTCTTTAGCTTTTCAAAGCCAACAATGAAGGAATTGACTCCAAATTTGAGGATGTGTTCTTGTTGTCAGCTGTTGACTCTGTAATTGTACGACCTCTATGTGTACTACTCTTGGCTCTCATAGGACTTGCAAAAGCCCATCCCCAGCTTCTGTTCCCAATCTTATTATGATGATGATGATCAACAGTTGATGATGTTGTTGATGATGATGTAGATGATGAAGTCATTATCATAAACCCACCAAAGATACCACCACATTTGACCATTTCATTCATAGCATTAGCTGCTTCACCACCATTACTAATGACCTTGGTGGCTTCTCTTTGTGACTCAATCCTTCTTAAGGCACAATCACCAAATCCATTGGAGATTCTCTCAAAGAAATCACCAGAGAAGCTTCTACTTCCACAACCAACAGATCTAGATCTCAACACTCTCCTCCCAAAAGATGAACCACCAATACTATTTGTTGGCGTTTCTGCAACAACTTTGTTAGGACTCTCATCTTCTTCCTCAACTATCACATCAATGCCTCCATTACCACTAACCCTTTTTGACGTCTCTGATGTTGTTTCTGTTCTCTGGTTCCTCCTGCTAAAGTTCTCGACTTTTTTGGTGGTACTGCTGATTTGATGTTTGGAAGAGTAAAGATGAAGAAAAGACCAAAACCCACTTCGTTTCCTTTGACTGAAACTCTCCCCATAAGCAGTTGATTTGCTTCTCTTGTAGATAAGATTAGCTGAAGAAGATGAAGAGGTTGAAGAAGAAGAGGAAGAAGAAGCTGCAAGCATACTCTTCTTCTTCTTAGCCAGAAGAAACGGAAGATTGTTGTTGTTTGTAGAGTCTCTTCCATTACTTCCCGATGAGAGAGACAGAGCCAGAGAAGTTGTGGAAGGAGAGAAGGGTTTAGGAGGAGAAGAAGAAGAAGAGAGATGGCTGGATTTTGGAACAGGGAAAGATGAAGTGACAAGCTTACCAAGCTTTTCCTGAAGACATAGTGCACAGATCCCACCTGGATTCTTAGTGAAAGGATGTGTTATACATTGCATTCCTTCTCCCATATCTTGATCCTTAACCTCCACCATTGCAACAAACAAGCAGCAAGAAAGAAGAAGGACCTTAAGATTGTAAAATTCTCTCTTTTTTCCTTTGTTTCTGTATGTGGTTGACTGAATCTAATGAAGGAGGAATCCAGCTTTTAGCTTTGTTTGAAGAGAGAATGAGAGAGAGAGAGAGATGACTTGTAGTGAGTGAGATGAGGGAAGAGAGAGGGAGAAGTATGAGGCAGAGGGTGAGGTCGTCGAGAAAGAGAAAGGCGTTGTGTTGAGTTCCCCAAGTGCACGTGGGAGTTCTGACCTGTACTCTCTCGAGCATTGTCTCTCTTTTCTCTCTTTATCAGATCTTCAACAAGTTCCAATATTCACTTGATATCCACGTGTCATTTACCTATTGTTAGCCTTTATGTAAACACTAAGTGCAACTCCAATGCTAACACCATTTTTGGTGTTGAAATTAGACCAAATTTGGTGTTTTGGTGTTTTACTTTTTCTTTCAACTCCAACCACAACACCAAATCTTACACTAAAAGTATTATTCTCTATTATTATATTATTAAATAAAAAATTATTTTTTATAATTTTGATAAATATAAAATATTATAACTATTTAATTATTAATTGAAAAAATTTGCAATAAATAGATTATGGAAATATATAAGATACATATATGACATATATCATATTAGTTTATATAAAAACTAGAGTAGATAAAAGAGAACAAGTTCAAAGATCATCAAGTGACCAACAAGATTTTACTCAGTATTATCACTATCTNTATTCAGTATTATCACTATCTTAGTGGAGACAGAAATAATTTTCCCAGTGTTTAGATTATAGTTTAAATATTTCATTATGTCTTTAAAATTTATGTTATTGTATTTTGTTTATGTTTGTCAAGTTTAAATATTAGATTTTCTAAATGTTATGTTTTCAATATTTTAATTAAAATTTTATATGTATTTTTAATCTTAATCACAATCTTTCTAT
>OVBA01006851.1:0-16021 GCA_900406435.1 Lepidium aucheri
AAGGTTCAGCCTCCATGAGTTTATAGATATTACGGGTTTAGAATCTGGTCCTTTCCCTACCAAAATTTGTGAACCTGATTACCATCCGCTGTGGGATTTGTTGGGTGTTCCCCAAGGGGCTATTGGTGGTCTAAAATATGATGAACTTGCTAGTGTATTCGATGAATGTCATAGTTGGGCACTTGAGCGGTGCATCCAAGTTGGTTTGTTATGTGTGTTACAAATGGGTATACATGGATTGCATCATAATTCACGTTTGCCTATGGAGAGTGCTAAAAGAGTTTTCAGAGTTGAAGACGTGAATAATTATCCGTGGGGAAGAGTCGCTTTCAAGGCTCTTTTTGAGGGTATTACGAAGGCCGGATCCGAGGCTGGTTCATACACGATGAGCGGATGCATCCATGCATTACAATTCTGGGCGTACAAATCAGTGGCTTGTATTGCAGAGCGAGTTGTGATACTAAAAAATCCGAAAGAAATCCCATTTCTTTGATGGAATGGAAACTGCACTCGTACATCTATAGAAAGTATGATTGCAGACGAGATTGCAAAACATGGTCAGGTACTGGTTTTTTACCTTTATACTGAATTTCTAATCGTAATACATGGCTGACTTATCATAATACATGGCTGATTTATCATAATACATGGCTGAGTTATCATAATACATGGCTGACTTATCATAATAGATGGCCGACTTATCCTAATATATGGCTGACTTATCATAATACATGGCTGAGTTATCATAATACATGACTGACTTATTAATACTCATGGCTGACTTATCATACTACATGGCTGACTTATCATAATACACTGACTAACTTATTATTCATTATGGCTGACATATGTTTTGTGATGGTTGGTGCGCGCCAGGAACATGATCATGAAGCCGAAGGTCGACATTTATGCTGACAGGGGTACTGAAGTAGTCGATTCAAAACTCGATGAGTTGATAAACGATCTTTTGGATGGGAAATTTGATAAAGACGTTTACCCTATCAAAAAAGTAAAGGACATCGATGCAATACAGTTTGATAAGAAACAGAAAACTAAGAAAGCCGAGTTTGCCGAACCCTCAAAGAAGAAACAGAAGATACATAAAGGAAACGACGTCGATGCCGCTGAAGAGGTCGTTCGGTCACGAAACACTGACAACACTGGAAGTGAAGTAAGTGTAAGTGTTATTTCTAAATATTTTACTCTTTATACCTATTTTGGTTTAAGTTTCCAACATGCTGTTCTATGTAGGATGTGAAAAAGTCGAGCACACCTACCATTTATCAACTAGTGGAGAACTTACACACTAGATTTGATACAATGGAGACTAACATTGACAGACTGGTTTGTACCTTAGAGTCCAAGGTTTTTGCCAAAGTTGAGGAGCTTTATGGTAGGTGGTTTACTTTCATTGAAGAAAGAGTTAGCATGCTCGAAACAGAGATGAAGCTAATGAAATCACAGACACCTCTTCAGCCATCCATTCATGAACCCATTCATGAGGATATCGATCCATCGGGTCTTAATGACGGTAATTCAAAGATTAACATCGAGCAAGAGTACACTAGTAAGGTAAGTTTATCTAAATAGGCTATTTATACTTATATGACAAAGTTATCTATGTTTTAAAGCTGAGTTATCAATTATATGGCTGAGTTATGAATTATATGACTGAGTTATCAATTATATGGTTGAGTTATCAATTCTATGGATGAATTATCAATTATATGACTGAGTTATTAATTATATGGCTGAGTTATCATATATGGCTGAGTTATCAACAATATGGCTGATTTATGAAGCAATTTTCTCCTTTGCTTACAGCCCAACCAGTTCCCGAATCATGATGAAGTTCTTCAGGATTTTGTTGAGAAAACAAAGAAACATGAGGCTAAGAAAAAGAAGCCCAAAACTTTGAAGGTGAAACAGGTCAGGAAGGTGACTGGCATGACGGAAAAGGATGAGAAGTAGAAAAAATATATTAGTAAGATTGTCTTGAAGGCGAAAGTTGAGTGCGACAACGGGATTGTGGTTTCGCACTTAGTGGATACAAGTTACTTCGACGACCTAAAGCAACCAGTTGAAAATGCCGACCAAGCTGTTGGACTTGAGGCTGACACTGACTTTGTTGACATTACTGAAAAGGTCCGAGAAGAAGAGAACAACAGCCGTTGGACATAAATCAGCCAAAATTTACATAAATCAGCCAAAATTTCATAAATGAGCTGAGGGTTATGTAAGTCAGCCAGTACATTCAGCTGATTTAACTGGTAAAATCAGCCTACCAAATCATAAGTCGGCTGATTTTTTTAACTCAGCCTTCACCATGTAACTCAGCCATAACTACACTGAAAAAATCTCAGGCCGAGTTTCATTAATACACGTAGGCAGTTTTGTTGCCACGTAGAATTTTTTACTAACATGGAAAAAAATAATAATGGCATTCTTATAATTACGTTTTCGTTATCAAATGCTTATAAGGATATTTTGGGTATAGAAAACATATTAATAATTAAAAATTAATTTATATCGATCTAGTCATTTTGATCAATATGTGTGCTATTTAAGTAACTCTCCCAAATTTAAGTAACTCTCCCAATTGCTAATTCCCCTCTTTTTTCTACAGCAAACAGAAAAATCATAGATATTTGGGCCTAAAACAAAATGATGGCATATGCCTGTTATTGTTTTGATGAGTTGCGCCAAGTGAGATTTTGTTTGATCTTTGTCGATTTTTGGTAATTGGTCCCTGGCTTGTTTGTATCATTTTATGCTTAAATATCAGAATTAATTACAAAAAAAAGTTTTTTAAAAAAAAACAACTAATTATAGAATTCAAAACCGAAGACAGAAGCGCCAATCATTTTAACCTCACACAAATAAATAGCAAGCAAATTTTAACCAACGAAAATAAAAGTTTATAACTAAAACGAAATGCAATGGCAATAAATAATTTTTTAAAAAAGAACAGAACAAATAGTCTGTTTGTTTTTCTCTCTTTGGTTGAGGGAAAAACAAAACAATTAAAAAAAAAAAAAAAAAACTTTTTTTGTCATTGCAACTGATCTTCCAAACTTGATTCTCTGTTTCGCTTCGGCGAAATCAGAGAATCGCTTGAAGATACATATATTAGAGACAAATAAGTCTTGTGGATATCAAATAAAATTGGTTTAAAGGGAAAAACCATTTCAAGTGGTAAAAGCATTTCTGAAATGCGTGTTGGAAACTTGGATTTTTTGGCAAAATTCGTAACTGAAAAAAGAAAAGTGGTTTTTTTGTAGAGAAATGGGAGTGGCACAAACCGAGGGAAGAATGGAAGGTTGGCTTTATACCATTCGGCATAACCGGTTTGGCCTCCAATTTTCCCGTAAACGATATTTTGTTCTTCATGAAAACACCTTAAAAAGCTTTAAATCTGTACCATCCGATACCAATGAGGTTTGTCTTTACACATATGGGATACACTTTGTGTTCATGTGTAAATAGTGATATATAAACAAAAGAAATCATTTACTGAAGCCAATCAAGTATGTTGTTATAATCTTGTTCTCCTGTGTAGGAACCTGACAGAAGTGCATCTCTAGATTGCTGTATTCGTGTTACCGACAATGGAAGAGAGAGTTTCCATAGGAAGGTATCAAAATTTAGACACTACTTACTAAGCCTACTGTATTTTGAACATGTTGTCTCCAGGGATTCTAGATAGAAATTGTTCATTTCGATTAGGTCGTCGAAAATTGTTTAATTTATTCCCGACGGTTCCTCACAACTCGGTTCCATCGAAAATTTTGTTAATACGTTTTTCCCATGTGAATGATTTCAGATCCTTTTCATATTTACGCTTTACAACACTTCGAACCATTTGGATCAACTAAAGGTTCGTTTAGTAGATGTGTTTGTCTATCACATCTCCGTTTTGTATGTGTCTTGATAATCAGTTAGGTTTGTCTTTGACTTCGAACAGTTGGGAGCAAGTAGTTCTGAAGAAGCAGCCAAATGGATCCGATCAATACAAGATGCTTCACAAAAGGTTCTTACATTTCTTTATTCTATTACACTAAAAGATATTAGAACCTTATATTAGATTTTATGTTTTCAGGGAATTCCGTCTGATTGCGAGTTTGTATCTCATGCTGAAAAAGGCCTTGTGAAGCTTGATGTATCAAAGAGGTCACGCCGCAAAAACTCTGTGGACTGGACAAATTACTCATCGATTAATTACTCGTCCAAGAATTACTCATCACCCAATGTCGAAACAGTAGCATCTGATGTTATTGCTCCTTCTCCATGGAAAATCTTCGGATGCCAAAACGGTAATCAAAAACAAAAACTCAGTTATCTTGTGTTTCAAGAAACCATTGACCTTACTGAGATTTTGAGTTTTCAGGTTTACGCCTTTTCAAAGAAGCTAAAGACTGGGATTCTCGCGGAAGGGTAATCTTCATTTATTGCAAATTTGTGATCTACTATTAGTTTCTTAATTAAATTTCAATTTCTGAAACTTCTTTCAGCATTGGGATGATCACCCTGCAATAATGGCGGTTGGGGTCATTGATGGTACCTCAGAGGATATTTTTAACACTTTAATGTCTCTCGGTCCCTTAAGATCAGAGTAAGTTGTGTAACTCTAATCTGAGATGTCAATTTGTGCAATGGTTTAGTAATTGAGATTGAGTTCAAAGATCAAAGACTGAAAGTTTAGTGGGATTCTTGTAGATGGGACTTCTGTTTCTACAAAGGTAGTGTTGTGGAGCATCTTGATGGACACACAGATATAATCAATATCCAGTTATACAGTGATTGGTTGCCATGGGGGATGAATCGAAGGGACTTATTGCTGCGACGCTACTGGAGAAGGGAAGAAGATGGAACATATGGTAACTTCAATTATTGATCATACTTGTGAGTTTTGGTACGTTGGTTTTTAACCTTATCAACCTTGACTATTGCAGTGATACTTTGTCACTCTGTTTATCACAAGAAGTGCCCTCCAAAAAGAGGATATGTTCGCGCTTGTGTCAAAAGTAAACTTTCTTCCTTCACAACTCTCATTTGGTAACTTGCTAGAATCCCAAGCCGATTCTTTTCTTATGAGTTCTGCACTCGGAATGTAGGTGGTGGTTATGTGGTGACTCCAGTGAACAAAGGGAAACAATCATTAGTAAAGCATATGGTAGCCATTGATTGGAGATGCTGGAACTTATACATGAGGCCATCTTCTTCAAGATCCATAACCATCCGTGTGGTTGAGAGAGTTGCAGCGTTACGTGAAATGTTCAGAGCAAAACAAGGGCACGGCTTCACTGAGTTTATGTCAGGAGAGTTCGTGGAAACCAAATCCTGCTTATCCAGGATCAACACTAGGCCCCTTAAAACAGAAACCAAGGAGGTCGATCAAGGGACTGTAAAGGCTGAGGAAATGGAGAAACCTTCTTCAGCACGCGCCAGTTTGATGGACTTGAATGATGCTTCTGATGAGTTTTTTGATGTTCCTGAGCCCAACGAGTTTGATAACCTTATTGATAACTCTTCTTTCTCACAAGGACACTCTCAGGTAATTCTTCAATATCTCTCTCACTTTTCCGTTTGCTTGTTATAAACCAAACTAAATTGAAAGTTGTGTGTTTGTTTCAGCTCAAAAAGATGCCAACACCAGCTGGTATTGTCAAGAAACTTCAAGATCTAGCCAGTAGTAAAAAAGGCTACACGGATTTACAAGAAGTGGGTGTGGATGAATATAGCACATTCTTCTACGGAGCCACTCTTCAGAAAGACTCAAGTCTCACCATGCCTTGTACTTGGTCTACTGCGGATCCATCGACATTCTTGATTCGCGGAAAGAATTATCTAAAAGATCAACAAAAGGTAGTCTAGTTTCTAGTTACAAAACAATGTATTTGCCGTATACACATATGACAATGATGTTGTTAAAAGGTAAAAGCAAACGGCACATTGATGCAAATGATTGGAGCGGACTGGTTAAGTTCGGATAAGCGAGAAGATGATCTTGGTGGACGAGTAGGTGGTCTTGTTCAGGAATATGCAGCCAAAGGAGGCCCTGAGTTTTTCTTCATTGTAAACATTCAGGTAACTTTGAGAGATTCTGTTCTGAATTACTATTGATTTTATAATGTTTCAACAAAATACTAACTAAAAGAAACTGTATGAATGAATCAGGTCCCTGGTTCGGCTATGTACAGTCTAGCATTGTACTATATGCTGAAAACTCCATTAGAGGAGCATCCTTTGTTAGAGAGTTTTGTGAATGGTGATGATGCTTATCGCAACTCCCGCTTCAAACTCATCCCTCATATCTCTAAAGGTTCATGGATTGTGAAACAAAGTGTTGGCAAGAAGGCTTGCTTGGTTGGTCAAGCACTTGAAGTTCGTTACACTCGCGGCAAGAACTACTTGGAGGTAAATCAAAGTTGATCTTTTGATGTTATAAAAGAGAAAGATATGAATCTCAGAACGTTTTTGAGCTTTGTTCATTTGTTTTCTCAGCTTGACATTGATGTTGGGTCTTCAACTGTTGCAAGAGGTGTAACCAATCTTGTTCTTGGGTATCTAAACAATTTGGTTATAGAAATGGCATTTTTGATACAGGTAAGTAAAAGAGTTCAATGTTTTAACATTACGGCTTAAGACATCATCAAGTAACGAACATTCTCAATGTTTTTGATATTAATCAGGCAAATACAGCAGAGGAACTACCAGAACTGCTTCTAGGAACATGTCGACTCAATTATCTTGATGTTTCAAAATCAGTAAAAGAAAGATGAGACAATCCTTAAGAGCAAACAATATTGCAGGAGCTGAGGATAGTTTTCCATTTTTCTTTCTGAAAGCTGTGTCTTTTTACTGTGTCTGTTATTATGTGTCAACTCGTTTGTACACTAAAGGTTTAGAAAGGATCAGTGTTTTGTTTTTTGCATACTGTGATCCAGCCTTGAATAAAATAAACCTGTTGATAGATCGATAGTCCAGAAAATCGCTTCAGTTCATTAGTTTAGCAAAAAGAAAACAGAGGAAATGAGTTACTTGCGCAACAATCAACAATGAAAGGTCCGATGTGTAGTGAGGGACCGTTGGACATGTTTATAGTTGAACTTTTACTAATTAAATACCCACTAAATATTAATAAGAAATCTGTGGGAGTACATAAAATATAAGAGAAGTGAGTGTGATAAATGAATGTAACAAGGAGTGGGGTTAAATAGCGTTGCGTGCCTCCGAAAGCAAAGGAGTCTCTTTCAGTGGGTTACAGGTTTCTCCGGTTCATCTGTCGGCACCGACACCGACACATCTCTCTACCTATTCCTCTGTTTTGTTTTTCTTTTCTTTGCTTTTTTTCACAATTAGTTTCTCCAATTTCTTAATAAGATTCTTTTGACTATACATGTACTATTTTCACAAAAACGTTACCTTTTTAGCTTCTATTATAATATATAAATATACGTTCTTTTCCATATCGTCTTATACGAAAACTAGTAAATGTTTCTCATGTTTAACATTACAACATTTATCTTTTTCAAAAAAAAAAAAACAAACATTGCAACTTTTTTTTTGGTCGTCAACATTACAACATTTACACACACAACAAATAACAGCTACATATATAAATATATTCTGTAGCTGTTATATTTTCCATTAAAAATGATATACAGTATGTTAAAATTTCTGTATCTATTATTTTTCGGAAGAGACTAACTTTGCCCGATCAGCGACCATGACCAGTGATCATGATTAAAAAATTGGTTTTATGTTCGTTTGTTAGTCGTTGCAACTGGTCGCTATGTTGTTCGTTTCGCAATCGCAGCGACTGGCGACTCTTTTTTTATATAAAAATTACAATTTTTTTTATAAATTTATTAATATATTTATTAAAATTTTAAAATTTGTATGTTAGTCTAAATTAGAAAATACTGATATTTATTTAGCGAAAAATATACAAATTTGATTTTAAAAATTAAATAAAAAATATTACTATATTTATAAATTAATCATCAAAAATATATTTATAAGCAATTAAAATCAAATTTTTGTAAATTTGTTTTTTTCAATATTTATTATTTTTTACAAAAATATAGAAATTGTAATTATTATAATTTTATAATTTAATTTTTATTAATTTAAATTTAAATTTGATTTATTTAAAGATATTTTTAATTAATTAATTTTTTGGTCGCTAGTTTTGTTCGTTTGGTAGTCGCTGGTCGCTAGCGACCAGTCGCTAAATTTTTTAGTGACTTAAAATTACAGTTGCTATCGCTATCACTAGCGACCACCAAACGAACAAAGCCATATCTATAACAAAATTTATCATGCATTTACATACATTTGAAACAACAGATAATTCCATTTTAGTCACAACAATCGTAATAAACTTCAATATGTATTTTTCATCGGTTTCCCATAAAATAGGATGAGTTAGGAAATCTGGTTTTTTGGTATGATAAATTTTATTCTCGTTTTGAGTTGTTCAATTTTTGGGTTTTTGATCCTTTATTATTATGTTTTTTTTTTTGGTGAAACTTTATTATTGTGTTTGTGGTATTGTGTAAAATATAGTTTTTTTTTTCTAGAGCTTGGTGTCGGCTGTTTTTTTTTTCTGGAATATATTAGATTATCTGCTAGCTGTCTGTATGAATTCTCGAATCAGTTTATTATACATTAGGAAAAAACCACTAAGTAGGAAGTCTGGCTTCGTATATAATGAAAAAACTAAATAATAGTAGAAAGTGAAGATGAATAAACAATAATAAACAATAATAAAAAAATTACGTAAAAATGATAATGAAATATGAGAAGGAGTGTTTATGTTTCTTTTAGGACAAAACATAAAGTGTATTACTATTGGTTTCTCCACTTTTGCTCAGTTATCAATAACGACAACACCCACAATCATCAATTTGGTAACAGAGCGATTTCCATTGCTGAAGAGTTTTAGGGTTTTGTTTTATTCAAATATTTTCATTATCTCTCAGTTTTGCACGTGAAAATATACAAATATTAAGTGTTATTAGAAGATAAATACATGGTTGTTATCAACGTTTGATCTTTTCTTCTCACGTCGGGGTTCGTTCATACGCTCTTCATCGGGTTGTTTCTTAATTTATTACTTTTTTCCTCAAAATTTTAGTGTCGTTCTAACGTGCTCTCAACCTTTCCAATTATAATGAAAATTATACAGAAACAATAGATTTTAAGTACCTTAATTGCTAAAAAAGCATTCGAATATACCCAAAAAAAGGATGAGCATAATAAATGGGAATGATTAAATATTTTTGGAAATAATTCCTTTGTATTACATTGAAGTTATTTTTAGATTTCAGTGTAAGACTCTTGCACCTCACCTCATATGATGGTTGGTTCCATTAGAGCCGGACATGAATTTTATGGGATTCATTCAAAATGTAAAAGAATTAAAGAAACTTTAAGTTAACAATTATGTTTGAATGATAATTCTTCTAGTTTTTTTTTCTGCAAAATCATTCATCACAGTTGCGAATCAAAATTTTTAAAGATATTTTTTTTATCGCTAACATAGCCAATCTATTTAGTTTTTTTAGTGACATATTCGACTGTAGGTGAGATTATCAATGTCAACTCAGAGAAATTTCTTTCAGCTGAAGCAACTAAAACTGGAATGATGAACTCTATCTTATATGCAACTCATATATTAGGATAACAATCCTTTAATCTCTTCAAAAATTTAAATATTTATGCAGTTTTCTTTAAATGATTGGGTAAAATTTCTCCAAAAACTTTGATTTCCAGAAAAATCATTTCCATCAATATCTCGAATTTCTTTATGCATAAGAAAAATTTCAAGTTTAATACATGATATCTCAAGCTATCATTACTTGTTGAATTTAACTTCTCTAGACATAACAAAATTCAAAAATACGTTTATACTCTAGAAATTGTTCTAACCTTATATAGAAAGAAACCAAAGCTTGATCAACAATTTTGATGAAATAATTAGTTCTGAAATCCTTCTTTAAGCCTAGAACAGGGTTAGCATCATCACTTTTTTATGCCTCTTCATCAGAATGTGTTGTTCTTCGTACAAGGCGCTTGCTCTGCTTTTGAAATATATGTTCAATATCCATAGCAACATCAACTTTTAAGGTTTTACCTTTTGTTTCTTGAAAACCAGTTTCTCTATAGTTTGGAAAAAAAACTAACTCTTTTAATTGAGAAATAGCATCATTAACATCAATATCTTCAAAATGTAGCTTCTTGCTTATTGTGTTAACCACAAACAAGATATATAATATATCATATAACCATACCAAACAAGAACTCAAATCCACCAATTTCATGTGTTTCACTTATTGCAAGACATTCAACATCACTTCTCACTTTTGGATTGTCATTATTTTCTACCAAGTGAAGTAAGACGTTTCTGATTTCCAGAGCTTTAAAAAAAATTACTCTAACATTTTTAATATACTTTCCTAATGTGTATCTGAAAATGATTTAAGTGTGGAACCCCCAAAAATTTAGGACATAATCAATAACTTGTATTCATATTTATGTTGATTTTCTTTAACTTTTTAATCTATATTTTATAAAACATAACTATACATATACATATATATATATATATAATTTAGGGATTTTAGAGATCTTATTCAAATGTTACATCTCCATGGGTTCCAGGTCAAACATAAGTTGCATAACCTCACTCTATGATTCACAATATATATAACTCTTGTTTAGAATTAGATCAACGAACATGGCTCTGATAGATTATTTAAGTTGCATAAATTTTCAGTCCAAAATAATAAAAATAAATAAATTGAGTCATAAATCCCATTTATGTTATTTACGGTTTTTTTTAAATTCCAACATAAGATATCCTAACAGATTTTGTTGATTCATAAGTAAAAAGCATATACATCTATTCAAATCAATCGAGTAATTAACTATAACGATTTGGGAAAATGTGTCTATATTGATGTACAAGGTTACATATATAAAAGAGTATTAGAAAGACCTAAAACCAAAAGACTATAGATTATAAGTATATTCCTAACTAATATGAAATTCTTTATTTTCTTATCTCTATACCCCATCCCCCCCTTCCCTCAAGTTGGTGGTGAGATGTCTTGAATCCCCAACTTGGACAATAGATGTAGAAACTGCGGTGTAGGTAAGGCTTTAGTGAGTAAATCGGCTAGTTGTCTTTAGTAGAGATATGCTCTGTCGTGATTAGCTTGGATTGAACCGCATCTCGAACAAAATGACAATCACGCTCAATATGTTTCATTCACTCATGAAACACAGGATTGACAGCAATATAGATAGCTGATTTGCTATCACAAAACAAATACATTGGTGCAGTATGAAAAATCTTGAAAGAAGTTAGTAATTCCTTTAACCACATGAGTTCTTTCAAAGCATAAGCCATGGATCGGTATTCAGCTTCAGCAGAAGACATAGAGACGGTGTCCTGCTTCTTAGTCTTCCAAGAGATAGGTGAGTTTCGAAGTAATATCATATAAGCATTGAGCGAATGTCTCATTAATGGACATGCACCCCAATCAGAATCACAATATGCAGTTATCTGTAGATTAGAATCAGAATGAAGTAGAATACCTTGAGCGGGACAGCCTTTGAGGTATGGAACTGCTCGCAAAGCAGCCTGCCAATGAGCTTCCAATGGAGAGTGCATAAATTAAGAAAGAATATGAACCGTGTAAGACAACTCTGGTCGGGTAAACTGGAGATAAACCAATCGGCCAACCAAGCGACGATAGGCTTGCGGATCAGGGAAGAGAGGACCATTGGCAAGAGATAACTTGTGATTCAATGCAATAGGTAGACTTGAAGGTTTGGCCGCCAATAAACCGGTCTCTGAAATGATGTCGAGAGCATACTTGCATTGAAAAATGAAGAATCCATCAGAGTTACGAGCAACTTCGATGCCAAGAAAGTACTTGAGTTTACCCAAATCCTTCATGTGAAAACACATACTCAAATAGTTCTTGAACTTCTGCATAGTAGAAAGATCATTCGAAGCAACAATGAAATCATCAACATAAATCAGGATATGAAGCACAATGTTGCCGAAAACATAGGAGAAGTGAGAAATGTTAGCTTTACTCTGAACAAAACCATATTGAATCAATGTAGTACTAAGCTTAGAGAACCAACACGGTGGAGCTTTCTTAAGGCCATAAATGGACTTCTTCAAAAGACAAACCATATTGGGATTAGAATGTGCAAAACCCGGAGGATGTCTCATATAAACTTCTTCATCGAGATCACCATGTAGAAAAGCATTGTGAACGTCCATATGATGTACATCCCATTGTTTCGCAGCAGCAATATCCAATAACATTAGGATGGTAGTAGGTTTTGCAACAGGTGCAAATGTGTCGGTATACTCAACACCTTCTTCTTGGTGATTGCCAAGTGCAACAAGACGAGATTTATGTCTGGAGATTCGACCATCAGAATGATATTTGATCTTGTAAACTCATTTGCAGCCAATAGCTTTCTTTCCTGGTGGCAATGGAACTTCAATCCAAGTATCATTGACAACAAGAGAATTATGTTCATCACATTTTCGTTTTCAACAAACGTCTGATCATCTAGCAAACTCCTGAGTGACCTAGAATTTACAATCAACCATGTGAACAATTCCATTTAGCTTTTCACAAAATCAGTTTAAGATACGAACATACCTTTTGCTGAGATTGATCATCCACAGAGAACCCATATTCCTTGAAGCACAACACACACTCTACTCTTTGTAACGTACGATCAAAATCAAGATTTTGGTGGCTAGACTTTCACACTGTCATGCCTTTATCACAAGCATTTTTCAAAGCATTAAAAATATCAAACGGATCAGGCAGCTAGAATTTCCTTTAGAGAGTCATACATAGTAACATATGCATACTTTGATGATGTAGGTACCCTTCTTGATCACGTGACTGTTGCAACATCACAAGTACGGTATAATTACTTTGTTACAAGTTAATGTACCCTTCTTGATCATGTGTTTTAGCATATCATCACAAGTACGAGACTTCCATTATCTGCATAAAACTGAATCAAAGATATCACTTGACTTCTCAACCTAGTGATTCAGATATTCCACATATTTGTGAAATTTGTGTAACAAGTATCACTTGACTTCTCAACTCGTATACACTTGCTCTCCTCAGCTCTTTGACCTCCTTCTCCTAACATTTAATATATCAGTTCAGAGATCAGCTTGTAACGGCATGACAGGCAGCTATTTTCCACTTGTTCAATCAAAACTGATATCTGTCTGCCTTTTTCAGGTACGTGCCATCCTTTTCCAGAAACAAGCTCCTGTCTCAAATCAGCTCAACAAAACCTCAAAATATCGTTTAGTACTCACAAATCCCAATTGCAGTTCTCAGTTCCACAAAACGATTAAAAGACAGAGGTTTAGTAAACAAATCAGCCAGTTGATATTCAGTGTTCACATGATCAATTATAACCAGTCACTCCTCAACAAGTTCACGAATAAAGTAATGACGAGTGTCAATATGTTTAGTTCGAGAATGTTGAACAGGATTCTTAGCAATGCTAATGGCACTTTGATTATCACAATAAACAAGCAAGGGTTCAGAAACTGTACCGTAATCAGCAGACATCTGCTTCATCTAGAAAAGTTGTGTGCAGCAGCTTTCCAACGTAATGTATTCTACTTCTGCTGTTGATAAAGAAACATAGTTCTGTTTCTTGCTGAACCAGGCAATCAGATTGTTTTCCATGAAGAAAAATCCACCACTTGTGCTTTTTCGATCATCAACACATCCGGCCCAAACTGCATCACAATACCCTATTAAGCTTGTCGTCGTATCCTTTGTGTAGAAAATCCCAAGACTTTGTGTTCCACTCACGTACTTTAGAATACGCTTAGCTGCTTGGAGATGACTTTCTTTAGGATCAGCCTGAAACCTTGGACAAACACCTACCCAAAAACAGAGATCTGGACGACTTGCTATCAGGTACAGTAACCCTCCGATCAGACTTCTGTATGATGTAGCATCTATATATTTCCCTGATTCATCTCTTGAGAGCTTTTCATTTGACCCCATAGGTGTCTTTGCTGCCTTGCTATTCTCCATTCCAAACTTTTGAATCAGTTTCTTTACATATGTGCTTTGATTCACAAAGATCCCATCAAACGTCTGTTTTACTTGCAATCCCAAGAAGTAAGTAAGTTCACCATTCATACTCATCTCAAATTCTTGAGTCACAACTTCAACAAACTTATCAACCATCGTCTGATTGGTAGATCCAAACACTAGATCATCAACATAGATCTGCACCACTATGATATTGTTTAGAGTAAACAATTTCTTGTTCACACTTCCACGTGTATATCCATGCTCAATCAGAAACATGGCTAACCGATCATACCACGCTCTTGGTGCCTGTTTGAGTCCATACAATGCCTTGTTTAGCTTGAAAACATAACAGGATGCTTTGGATCTTCAAACCCTTTGGGTTGTTAACCATACACTTCTTCTTGAAGAAATCCATTCAAAAAAGCACTTTTAACATCCATCTGATACAGTTTGAAACCCATCTTGCAAGCCATTCCAAACAGAAACCTGATAGACTCCAAACGAGCAACTGGTGCAAATGTCTCTTCAAAATCAACACCTTTAACTTGTGAGTAACCTTGAGCAACCAGCCGTGACTTGTTCTTTACAACATTCCCATCCTTGTCAATCTTGTTCTTGAAGATCCATTTGGTGCCAACAACATTGACATCTTTAGGACGACAAACAAGAATCCACACATTTAACCGTGAAAAGNTCGTAAAAAGTTTGACAGCTCCTCCTGCATAGAAGCAATCCAAAATTCATCCATTAGGGCTTCTTTGTATGTCTTGGGTTCAATCTTTGACACAAAACAAGCATACTCGATCGATTCAACAACTTCTTGCTTCTGTACCATGAAAGCCATGAACACTGCATTCCCAGCAAGCTGTTTGAAATCAATCTGCTTTCCTCGTGTAACTCTTCTCCCCTGAATCTCTCCAATAACATCTTTAGAGGAGTGATTCTGATGCACTTGAGGAGGAACATCAACCTGTTCTGTAGATCAAACACTTGAACTAGACTCTACAAACTGTTGAGGCTCATCATTTTCATCAAGTTGCTGAAGTGTCAGCCGAAACATGGAAGCATCATCAAAGACCACGTTCACCGTCTCTTAAACTGTTAAAGTTCGACGATTATACACTCTAAAGGTTGTACTTGAACCTAAGTAACCAAGAAACATGCCTTCATCACTTCGAGAATCAAACTTCAAAAGATGATCCTTATCATTCAGAATGTAACACATGCAGCCAAAGACGTGAAAGTAATGTACTGTTAGAGTTTAACCCTTCCACAACTCATAGGACGTCTTTGTAGTTCCTTTTCGCATATAGACACGATTGATGATGTAGCATGCAGTGTTAACAGCCTCTACCCAGAAGTTTTTAGGTGCATTACTTCCATGCAACATTGCTCTTGCCATCTCCTGCAATGTTCTGTTCTTACGTTCAACAACAGCATTCTGTTGTGGTGTTTGTGGTGCTAAAAACTGATGATCAATACCTTGTTATGAACAAAAACGTTTGAATAGATCATTTTCAAACTCACCACCATGATCACTTCGAATGAACTTGATGCCTTGACGTTCATTTTTAAGCTAAAGTGTCAAGATCCTGAAGCTATCAAAAGAATCACTTTTCTCACAAAGAAAATGCACCCATGTGTATCTGCTAAAATCATCAACCAAAACAAGAATGTACTTTTTCCCAGCAATACTTTCAACTTGAATAGGGCCCATCATATCCATATGAACAAGTTCTAACAGACTCTTCGACCTACCATCCGGAACAGACTTGTGTTGAGTTTTGACATGTTTTCCCATGCTACAAGGACCACATACAAACTGATGATCTGTTTCAAGCTTTGGTAATCCTCTGACGATCTCTTTGTTAGATAACTGCGTCATAGTCCTAAAATTC
>OVBA01006852.1:0-16021 GCA_900406435.1 Lepidium aucheri
TATATAATATCTAATAAAGAAATTTTATATAATTCATAGAATATATGTAACTTATTATTTTGAGGAAGTTTAAAAAATGTCTTTTTTAGTGTATCCTTTGCAAAAACGCCCTTTGAAATTTTTCTTTTCAAAAATACTTCTTTTTAATAAAAAATGACAAAAATATCCTCAAAAACTTTTAAAATTTTTTTCTGTCACAAAAAAAATTTTCCCGCCAAAATTTATTTTATGATGATTTTTTAAGAAAATAATTTTATGGCAAAAAAAAAATTTCCGCCAAAACTTTTATAAGTTCACTTATAAAACTTTATAAATTTTTTATAAACACCTTAGAAATTTTATTAACACCTTATAAATTTTATAAACTTCTTTATAAAGCCTTTTAAATTTTTATAAGCTTCATATAACCTTATATATTTTTTATAAACACCTTATAAATTTTATAAGCTCTCTTACAAACCCTTATAAATTTTATGGCCTATCATGAAGCCTTATAAATTTATAAGAACTCTTATAAAGCCTTATACATTTTATAAGTTCTCTTATAAGCCTCATAAGGTTTATAAGCTCTCTTATAAGAAATTTCATAAACTCCTTTATAAAATTTTTTTGCGGGAATATTTTTTGTAAATCAGAAAAAAATTTGGCGGGAAAAAGTATTCTTTTGGCAGAAAATTTTGTTTTTTTTGATGGAAAAAGTTTTTTTTTGCGAGAAAAAAGTTTTCGGTTGGAAAAAAATATTTAGCGAGAAAAGTTTTTGAAAAAATATAACAAATAATTATCTAAGAGTATTTTTATCATTTTTCCATAATAAGGGGCATTTTTTGAAAATGTCCTCGTTTGAGGAGCATTTTTGCAATTCTTCATATTATTTTTAGAATATAAAATATACATACTTATAATTCATAAAAATTATAACAACTTATAATGAAAATTTAAAATTAGTTTAATTTTAAAATTAATTTTAAAATTAGATGTGATTTTTTTATTACATCTTTTCATCAAACTATTTGAAATCGATTTATATTCATTTTATAAACATTTTTTGGCAATTAGTTTGCTAATTCTCAATTTTTGTAGTAAATGTAGATATTCAATTCTTTATACTTATTTTACAAAATTTTATCATTTTCAAAATAAGTAATTTTATTCATAACTTTTTTCTTCTCAAAAAACTTTTGAAGTCTTGTTTCAATTTCCTTTAATCATATTTGGTATTGTGATTATTTAGTTATAACAAAATACAATTGACGTAGTAAGTTGTCATTACATCTTTCTAATTAAATCTTTTGAAATAATTTATATACACTTTAGAAATTTGTTTTGAAATTGGCTTTGATGAATTCACAGTTGTCTTCTAGTGAATGTTGGATTCCAATCTCTTCAGAATTTGACATTTAGTTATTGATAATTTTGTTTTGGGATAAGATAAATTCATATCAATAATGTTCATAAAGTTGTCTTTTCATTACATCTTTTCATTATTAGATACATTTCTTTAAGAAATGATCACACCTTTTAAAATCTATTTTAACCCCATATAAAATTTAAAATATAGTTATCAATTTTGTTTTGAGATTTGACGAATTCATATAAATTGGGTTTTAGCAAATAAAAATAATATATCACATTATGAAAATATATTAGAAATGTAGTATTCACATAAAATAATAATCATAATCAAAACCAAATATAGTTGTTATTATTATTATTATCAACTTCTTATAGAAGAAATAACAATTTCAATTAATGTGATATACGGTTGTGTCTCTTCTTTTGTAATTTTTCATTTAAAAATAAATGTACTTTATTAAATAAATACGATCTATAGTGTATCCTTCTATTCTACAGTTGTGACTTTTTATTACATCTTTTCAATCACACTATTTGAAATCTTTTTATATCCACTTTAGAAACATGTTTTTGCAATTTGTTTGTTTATTCACAATTTTTGTAAAGAATATGGATATTTAATCCTTTATACTTATTTCACAAAATTTTATCATTTTAAAATAAGTAAAACATCATAATTATCATTCATAATTTGTTTCTTCTTAAAGAAACTTTTCAAGTTTTGTTTCAATCTCCTTTAGTATTGTGATTATGTAATTATGACGAAAAATAATTTACTTAGTAAGTTTACATTACATTTTTTTTTCTCGTCTAAATCAAATACAAAAACAAAAAAGAGTATCAACTTCTAAAACTTGAAATACCAAAAGAAGAACTTACAAACTTGAAAGATCAAAAAGAAAACTTATCCAATATTGTCACCTTTAATTTTTTGGAATGCAATACCAACAACCTTAGAGCCTAAATAAACCAGGCCACCACTATTTCCTGGATTTATAGCTGTATCCACTCGAAGCACACACAACTCCACATTATATTTGCTGTGACAATAGAAAGAGGTACTAATTCTTGAAACAATACCACTTGTCACACACACATTATCACCACCTACAACAGAAATACAAAATGGACTTGTAAAATATAGAAAGAGTACCACTTCAAAAGAAAAACATAATACAAAAGATAATACCTTCGGGGTATTAAATGATATGCACAAACTCAGAAAGTTAAGGCGAGTTATTGTGTAGGTTCCACTTTATCATGAATACGTGAGAAATATTTTGAACAATTATGAAACTAATGTTATATTCCTATCATATTAGTGATGCAAATATGTATTTATTACAAAAAATTATATTTGTGTAAAATAACATTTCAAACTGATAATACTCTTTACATATATCAGTATTTTTAGATGATACTAATCTGATTTTAGAAAAAAGTGCATTTATCGTACGAATTTGTTTTCAAAATCTGATGATTTCATTATATAAGTAGTCAGATCTAATCTTTAAAAATCCCCAACAAAACTTACCATTAAAGGAGAAAAAGGCTTAGCCAGATCTGAGCAAATGAAGACCCTACTCAACTGTAAAATCAATTGTGAAATGATAATGCAATAGTAAGAAGCAACTAAAACCCAAAACTCCCCAAAGTAAAGAAAGTTCCCTTTAAAACACATCACTTTTGTTGCTCTGATTCTTCAAACCATTTTCGTTTTCTGGTTTTTTAAAGACCTTGCTTGTGGGTGTTGAAAGGAAAAACCTCAGACTCTTTTAAAGACATTGCAATTTATGTTATTTAAATTTATTTGTATTGACACATCACTTTGGTTGTGGTCAACATAGTGACAAAATGAACTTAAGGCAAAAAAAATATCGGAAAATAAATAACCTAATTGAATCCAGTTCAAAATTGTAGGTGTTAAACAAGATAAATATCCAAATAAAATTTATATTAATATATTTTAAAAACTAAACTCAAACCGAAAATCTTATTATATAGAGTAGAGTTTTTCAAACTTAGTAATTAACAAGATTCTTCCACGTGTCAATTCAACGATTAATTTTTTTCTGTATTTACATATCAAAAAATAAAATATAATATATTCTTAAAAGATATTTATCTGTCCATAAGTATTTTTTTATTCACAATCCTTATACAAAAAAGAATTATAGAATAAAAGTAAATATTTATCTCTTACTAATTATAAATAAAAATAAATCTTATTAGAAAATAATTGTTGATATTTATATAAATATATTCAAGAAAACGAATTTACAAAAAAGATTTAAATATGTTTATAATTTCAACAAAAATTATCTAATTATTCAAAATACGGTTTGTAAATTTTTTAAAATATATAAAAATGAATAAATCCCGTCGGGACCCGTCAAAGCATTGCAACGATTTTCGACGGGTTAATAATTTAATATTTAAATTTTTTATTAGTTCTACATTTTAAATTGTTTAGAAATTAAAATTATGTGCTGTAATTTAAATTTAATATTAGGTGTTACTATTTTTAATTTTAATTTGAATCTAAAAAAATTAAAATTGGATGTTATAAATTTAAGAATACACTCTTGGAAATATTCTTGAAAATATATACTATCTTTTACTAATTACTCTGATTCATTTCCATATTTATCAGATTCCGTGTTAGAATTATCTTCTGACTCTTCACCAAACTCGTGAACTTCGTCTTCAGAATCATCATGTACCATCGCAAACGCTTGTGATATCATATCTACACTAAAAGTGAATTCTCAAGTGGACCTAAAGTACTGATATACCTCATTTTTATCGGTTTTGAGCACATTAATTTGCATGTTTTCAGAATGTTTGTTTGCATTTTAAGGTCTTTTCACGTGGAAAACAGGTTAAATTCGGATTTTACCCGCAAAGCTTGGTTAAGGATGAATCAAAGCAGTTTTTGGAATCTCAGCAGTAGAGCGGTGATCGAGCGATCAACACCTTGATCGATCGATCAACCATCCTAAGCTAGAGCCGCGCTCAAACCGTTGATCGACCAAGACCCTTGAAGATCGAGCAAGCCATCTTGATTGATCGATCCACACCTTTGATCGACCGATCCTCGAAACTGAAAAGAATAAAACATAATTTTTCCTATTTTATACCTATGATTTTAGGACCTATATAAGGCTGATTTTCATTATTTTTAGAGACAACCCTTGTTACGTGATCAGTACCTGTAATTGAGTTTTTGGGAGAGGAATTTCGATCCGCACACCATTGGAGAAGATTTCTAAACCCTCTCATTTCAATTCAATTTACTTTTATGCTTTCTTTTATGTCTTTCAAATTGTTCTGTTTTACCATGTCTAAGTAGTTTCATAATCAAGTTTAGGGATTTCTAGGGTTGCAGGGAATTGATGAATAAGGAACAAATAGATATTGCTAGATGTGTTCTCCACCTATTGATAACTAATGCTTAGACTAGAGTAGCTAACTAATCTATGATCCTAGATTACCTAACATTCCAAAAGCTTGTTAGGAATTAGATCCTCCATAGGTGAGCAATCAATCCTTAACCGCGACAGCTGATGTTAAGGTTGATTGTGGACTTATCAGACCCATTCGGTAATTCATAATAGCATCTTGGTACCAACGATAGTTAGGATCACTAGGTTGTTGGATATAATAATTGATACCATGATAGTGGATTGATTATAATTTTATGTCTGAGTCGAGATTGTTGAATGAATGTTTCCTGAATAGTTTTTGAATTTTCTAGTTTCCTGATGAATTTCCTAAGCTTGGTGTTTTAATTCATTCATTGGTATTCAATAGTTCTGTTTTGATTTAGTTCAAAACCAACTTTCCATTCGTCTTAGGTCTAGTTTAGTTTCGGAATTGATAGTGTGATAACTTAGTCATTGTGGATACGATCCCTAGACTACTACTCGATTTGTTGTACACTTGCAGTAGATATATAGGATCAAACTCTGAGTACATCAGGTACTGGGTGTAGCATGCTGCATTGCTTCATGTTCTGAATCGCCATGTAGTCTTCCTCAGGGGGGTAGTTGATGTCACTGTGATGCTTCCATCAGAGCGATTTGACACTCGTGGGTACAGGAGATAGCACACTTGGCGGGCTTGCGCTTTTCTAGCCTCCTTCTTAGGTTTACAGATATGACACCAAACTCATCAACATGTACGCCGATTCCCAAAACAGGGTCGTACTAGTCACAATAGAAGATAATGCACTTCAAGTTAAGCATCCCAGGGTAGTGAACCTCAAATATCTCTCGTAAAATGCCATAGTATACCATATCACTTGGTGTCGAAGATATTTTATAGTCACATGTCGGCCTTTTCATACATTCTCTAAGAATTTTGAATCCATAACCGCGAGTGAAATATATAGAAAATAATTTAGCTACATGTAGAGGACTCCTTACAAACACTTCCAGCCATGTGGGAAAAAAGTTTGCCCCATAGTTGAAGCCTGTGTCACCTACAATTCTTATTATATTAATTTCCTACCCAATACCCACATGTCACTCACCCGAAATGCCTACTAACAAACACATAAAATTTTAACCAGTCAATGAACTCATCCTCCTTAGTATTTTTCAGTTTTTCTTCAGAGTAATTCGAGTAAGTAGTTCCGATTTGTGCCATGTATAGTCTGCAAGTATGGTAATTGATATTAGCAATTGATTTCATAATACATAAGATAATAAAATGTAAGCACATACTACTAACCTCTCAAGTTCTTCTATTTCAGTGCACTTTGTTGCGATATACTTATGCACATGTTTTATCTCAGCTGAGCTTAGGGTTCTTCGAATGAGTTTTCCACTTAGTCGACCAATTTATGAAAATATTTCTGGCACATATGCTTGATAAATAGGCCACTCCCCTCCATCATCCTGTCATGGTTGTCGCCGACTCTTAGTCTACACATTTAATGGAAAGTATAACAAAGCGAAGTTTGCAGTTTCTTCATTTATACTTTGCACAATAGTAGATCCTTTGACTATGCTCAGGTTTTTGATATATTTTTTTTCAGTTTGAACATATATTGTTCAAATGGGTACATCCAATGATAATGCAATGGCCTGACGAGCTCTATTAAATACATATATTACCTTTCTAAATAATATAAAAGTATTACACAAATATGACTCTTAAATTGAATTTAATTACAGGTAGATGAACAAGTAGATGTTCCAATAACAAGGGAGATGAACAGGTAGGTGTTCCATAACATTAAAAAAATGACGAGGAAATATTGTTTCAAGATTGCATAAGACTATTGCATTCAAATCTCTGATACCGTCTGCGGTAAGAGTTTGTGAGCATAGATCACGGAAAAAGGCACCGAGTCCTGGTTACATGAAAACTACCTAAACAGTTAAAAAAATATATTAACAATATTTTCAAAAGTTAATTGTTAGAATAATACCTGCATGTGCTTCATGTACATTTTGTGGCAATAAGGAAACGAAAATGAGAAATTTTTTTATATTACAACATGACTGTCATGAGTTTTTATACCACTAAATTTTGCTTTACTGCTATCAATGGAGTTCCATATATTATAAGCATACTCATTAGGAAATTATACCTTGTGTTTAATCTAATAAAAAGCATCCTACGAGGAAAAATACATAATATACTTCATTAATGGAAATTAGAATCACATATATGGTGAGGAAAGAACTAGCCCTTTTATTTATATCCAATCTGAAGATATGAACTGGGCCAACTTTGCTACTTCCTCCTATATGCAGGGACTTTCTGTCACATATTTCTGGTAAGCCCATTCACAATTTGGAAATTATCTTTTTTTTTCCCTGCAAATTCATTACTGTGTTGGTGGAATTCTCAGACACATTCTTCTAATTGTGCATGACGTCTAAACAATGTCGAATGAGGTGGTTTTTCCAATAAGTCATCTCCCATAAAGTACTCTTCTTATGCGAGTTATGGTATTTCCCAACACTATCGACATGACAATGTTCATTCCCTCCACATTTTGGAGTTGACTCAATGCCAAAATCCCTTAGCTGTGTTAATCTTTGATCACCATTTGGTTTTGAAGCTAGACCATACAACACTTTCTTATTTTTAGTGAACAGTGATGTGCTTTACCGATATGGATGATCAATAAAAGAAAACGTTGGTGGTAATCAAACCAAGATGTCTTGCGCTCATGCTTGAGCTGGAATGCTTCAGTGTTATCCTGACAATGAGGACATGCCAATCTCCCGTGCGTTGACCAACCAGACAGCGTACCTTTAGCAGGAAAATCACTAATTGTCCATATTAACATTGCTTTCATCTAGAAATTTTCAGCAGTGGAAACAACATACACTGTAATACCACTCTCCCATAGCTGCTTCAATTTGTAAGTTAGTGGTTGTAGAAATATAGCAAGCAATCTTCGTGGATGATCATGCCCTGGTACAAGGACTGTTAAAAATAAGAACTCAAACTTTATACACAAGGCTGGTGGCAAATATACAGCGTTACAATCAATGGCCAAACTGAATATAGTCTCCCATGTTTCCCAGACAGATTAAAAGCATATATGGAGAGCCCAAGATATACATTCCTTGGTTCTTGGGCAAACTCAGGATATATTGACTGGAAATGTCTTTACGCCTTTGCATCTGAAAGGTGGGTAATCACCACCTAAATTATGTTTTGCATGTCATCGCATTGGTTACACTGTTCGCTCTGACTGATATAATCTTTTAAGCATATCTGCTAATGGCCAATACCAAATCCTCTTGTATGTGAACCATGTACTCCCACCAGTATCCTCGAATCGAGGTTTACGACAAAAACAAAAATTGTAACATTCGAACCATCTTGTCTATGCAAATATCATATTTTATAACTAGGAAAAAACCCTCTACTATAAAGATGACTCTAGGCGTTTCTCACAGTAAGAAATATCATATTCTAAAATTTTATACAGAGACAATATATCTAACCGGTATCAAGTGTTACACTCTAATAAACCGCAAACCCTATAAAATGTTTCAACCCAGCAGCATATTTTTCGGTAAGTGACCCCGTTGCTTCATCGATACGTGGTCCATCCATCCACGATCAGAGATTTGAATTTGACAACATAAATTTTGATATGCAAAAGGAAAATGTGATGGATAGAAATGAAAGTCATGGTGTTATATGGATGAAAACGTTCGACGGTGTCTGACAGCTTTTGACGGCCACCTAATTTTTTATTACACACAGAATCAACATGTGGACATTATGGGATTTAAATGTAACCACTATCGTCGGAAACCATCGGAAATTTATGACGATTTCCGATGGGTTTTAATTTTTATTTTATATTGTAAAAATTGAAAAATTAATACAGAAACTGTCGGAATCTTACCGACAATTTTTGACAGGATTTGTTGAACCATCGGCCTTCATCGAAGACTTGCTGACAAATTCCGACAACTACGCTGTTGTCGGCAATATTCGTCGGTTTCTGACCGTAATGCTTTTCCTGTCAAAAGCGGTTGGTATTTCGTTGGAATATTTCCATTAATGATATTCTGATCGGAAAAGTCTTCGGGAAACGGCGTGTATTCTTATTGTAGCATATCTCAAATCACTTCAAATCCAATTAATATTATTTCAGTATAACAAGCTGCATTATTAGATATTTAACTACATGACAAAATTGATAATTTTCTACTAATATCATACAGTATTTATATCATTAATTTCAAGGGTTTGGTTCTTTTCTAAATTTACTAAAACAAGCACACTACGCTTGTTCTTCATATATGTATGCATTCCAGAATAAGGGAACTTGAAGCACATAGAAACGTAAACTAGGATTAGGTTCTTTTCTAAACCGATATGACATGGTTGAATTTGTTTTTATTGAATTTGTCTCCCATTTATTGACATAACATATTGAAAAGGTAGAGTTGATATAGATTATCATTTATTATAGAGAGGATTACCAGAGTATCCCAAAAGAGGAGTTAATACATCAAAATAACACATATATTTTAAACCCTAGACTACCCTTAATTCATAGGCTGTGTTGAAAAAGTATTTATGAGATTGCTCACCACTTTTACCAAATTTGTCAAAGCGAAAAAGTCTAGGGGTAGTGAGTACAAACTTAAGTATGTACAAAGTTATTAAGTTTATGACAGCTTACTATCTGTTACAGACTTAATAACCTTGTTTCTGACTTAATAAATATGTAAATAGAGTTAAATAGTATATAACTACAAAGTTATTAAGTTTGTACATAATTATTAAGTATGTGGCTACACAATTATTAGTTATGTGGTTACATTGTTATTTACTATGTGGCTTCATAATAAATAAGTATATGGCTACAGAGTTATTTGCTATGTGGTTACCGATTTATATTTTATGTGGCTAGAAAGTTATTTAGTATGTGGTTTCGTAGTTATTAACCATGTTGCTACAGAGTTATTTGCTATGTGACAAAAAATTATGTACTTGCAGATGAACATTCTTATCTAAAGTCCGAAAATAATTAATCTTGTCAGTTTACACATAATGTTGATCACAGTGTTGGTCTAGTTTTAAGCAAGAGTTAGTTGAGTTATCAACACTGATGTCTGGTATTATGTGATATTAACTCTTTATTATATGAACTTCTTTTATTTATTACAAGTACGTAGAAGATGCTCCCTTATGTATGGAGCAAGATGGAAAAAGAGGAGTCAACAAAATGATCTCCCTGGCTCTCCTTCAAGTAGATGCAATCTTCTTCTGATCTAAGAAGGCCCTTGAGCGGAGGAGATCTTGGTTCTCAGGGGCCTTCTTACCGTCCGTCGATAAGAATTGACTGAACCATTTGCCAGAATCTTTGAGCTTTCTATCGGTAAGATTTTTGAAATTAATGTAACTTAGACCAAATCTAACGGTAAAGCCTTGGCAGAATTCATAATTATCTCCAAGAGACCATACAAAGTATCCTTTAATGTTGACCTTCTCCTCCCTGAAAACACAAACAATAATTATGCAGAGAACAATTATATCGTATACACATTAATGAGTACAGAGATAATCACCCACTTGATGACCTTGCGGAGAAAACATAGATGACTGCATAGATAATCAGTCCGGTTGGAATCATGCACAACAATATCAACGGGTGTGTCACCACCGGCGCTACTGTATCCTGGTTAACTCATTGTAACATGAACAATTAGAAGTAGAGCTATATATAGTTGAACAAGATATATATAATTCAGGAATGAGTAGTAGAACTCACCGTTCTCTGTGATATAGATTAAAGGATTATCGTAAGTTTCTTTGATGTATTTCATTATGTCGAACATGCCTCTTGGGTGGTAATAAATGTCAGCATTGAACTGAGAAAGGGAAATATATTGTATATAAATCATAAAGTATATGTTATTTTGTTTAAAATGTAACAAAAGAATATGGGTTGGATCATGCATACCCATGGACCAACGGGTTTCTTATTCTTATCAACAACTGTAAACACAAGGATGAAATAATTAGTGGATATATAGTAAGAAATTGTTGTGATTATTTAAGTAAGAAGCTGAAATAGAGAGAAAGGTACATGTGAGTAATGATTCTGAGTCATTCATAACAGTGAGTCTGTGTGGAGGATTTGGGGGAATGGCATAGACATACTGAGTGTAGTAATAGTTGAGACCAAGGAAATCAAATGAACCCTTTACAAGTTTGGATTCCGTTTCATTGAATTCAGGAAGACGATCACCAACCATCTTCCTCATGATGTTTGGGTATTTACCCTTTGTTAACGGATCCATGAACCTATATATTTCGCACATATTCATCAACTTAATATGAAGGCCATCCAAAACTTAGAACATTGCTTCTTCTTTAATTTGGACAGAATTATTTATATTGAATTTACCATCCCAAGAAGAAAGCTTTGTTCCTTTCAGTGGCTTGTAGGTTGGCATCAGAGTCATCTAACGGAAGAAACCATCTTGTTATCATCACAGGTCCAATCTTTCCTCCTTGTTCCTTTTATTTGTCACGCATAATTTTGTATATAAGCGGTTATGATAATTCTATTAGATGGTCGTAGATTTAAAAATAGGAAATTCACCTTGTATTTGGTCCTGTAAAGATCAACAGCATACGCATGAGCAAGAAGCTGGTGGTGTGCAACGAGATAAGGTTCTGTTGCAGAATCTCCGGCGTAACAATCTTTACCGAGCCAAGCTGAACATCGACCGGGGGCATCTGTTCCTGTTGCATAGCCTCTCGTAGGTACAGTGAAAAGCTGGTTGATCGTAATCCAGTTCTTTACTCTGTCACCAAATAGATAGAAACAAAGATCCGCATAGTCTCTGAAGTCCTCTCTGCGCGTATTTGTAGAACCATTTCATTAGTATATATCAGAACATGTGCATGTTTCTATCTTTCTTAATTAATAACCATGAATTCATGACATATAAATTAAATAACATACACAATCTGGCGGTCCAAGAAACCTTCATACTCATCCTGCAGACATTGAGGAAGGTCCCAATGATAGATTGTAACGAATGGAGTTATATTCTTCGCTATAAGTCCATCAATGAGATTGTTGTAGTAGTCAACACCATCTTGGTTGATTCCCCTGTCCACCTTTCCTCCTGTTACACACACCACATTATTAAACGATCACTCAAGATAAATAATTACGTATATAAATGGGTTAATGTGTACATACTCGGAAGGATTCTCGACCACGCAAAGGACATTCTATAGGCCTGAGCTTTGAGTTCGACCAATGTGTTTATATCTTCCTGGAATTTATATAATTGCATGTCAATCCACAATTAGTCGATCCATAATTCAGCGATGGTATGCTAGTTTTGAACAAATGAATTTACCTGCCAGTGCTCATATGATCCACAAGCAGAGTCGCCATTTCCCAAATCAGCTCCTCCTTTCTCTATTATATCACGATGAACGTTTTGAGAACGTGTATATATACATATATAAAATATACAAACATATATATCAATGCACACGAAAAACCTGGATATCTGTGAGTGAAGGCATCCCAAGTGTTAACTCCACGACCTTTGCCACCTTCGATCTGTAATATAGAAAAAGTCAACGCCTGGTTTAATATTTTCAATATGTCCAAATAACTGGGACAATGCTTAATGATGTGTAACATGCCTGGTAAGCCGAAGATGCCACACCAAAGATAAAGTCATCATCGAAATGGTTCCTATTGAAAGTGTCAGTGTTGCTACATGTGAATGGATGGTCTTCTTCGCACTTAATTTCAGCTTTGCAAGTCACCACAGCTAATAGAAGAACTAAGGCGACTCCATGAAACTTCATTGTTACTTTGCAAGTGATATTGTATGTTTTGTGTTGTATGCATAACCTTGTGCCACTCTAGGGTTTATATAGCCTTAATTTGTAAAGAAGAGTGACATAGTATGCATGAATTTGAGAGGTTTAGTTGACATGAGTCCCGTGGATTCACTCATTAACTCTACTTTAATTAATTTAACGTCTTTTTTCAACTTTTAAAAGTGGCTTGCTCTTCCACCGATCATTTCCATTCTTAAAACAACCGATTATTTCACTGTTCCGTTGAGGGAAAAGTTAATTATTTTTAATCAAAATTGAATTGTTGATTACTATCGTATTCTCTATATTGAACGGTGTTTCTTTATCATCACGAGCACCGCTAAGGTCACAGCGGGTCTCTTATTGATTTCAGGTGCTGGATACTTTATCACATGAAACTAAATGCACTCTATCTAAAGAAAAAAATTATCATAGATACAAAAGAAGGTTTGTTTTTCTTCATGTGACATATCAGCATTTTGAAGCATTGTGCCGTTGACACACATAAGCTACCATATTTAATTTAAACTACCAATGATATTAAAACAATACTACACATTATGTCAAACTAAATTTTTATTTAAAAGCCAAATTTATTTACATTTTATTACAAATAACCAACATTACTACTATATTTAAATATTAGAAAACTAACTGTGAATACACAAAATTATATATATATATATATATAAAGTTAAATGTTGGTCTCTTCTCATGATGCCACTTCATCAACCTTCATCCTGTTCATTTATTCAATCTAATATTCAATGTCTAATAATTTACTAATATATATATATAATAACTAACATGAATTTCATCAAAAATATAAAACATCTGAAACCATTAACATCATATTTGAAAATATTTTCAAACAACTAAAACAACTTTTAAAATATAAAAACTTCAAAATCTCTAAATTTTTAAAAATTGTGAATTTTTTTTAATTATTTAAATGTTTAAATCGGATATTTTTTAACAATGTATCATAAAAAAATGAGAAAGTAAAGTAATATTTAAATCTTCTCAATTATAGTTTCAATAAATCACTTAATTATAGCAATAAATAACTTAATTACTGAAACATTAATTTACTAATTTATTTTATTTAATATCTAATCGGTAATAATTTATTAATACCATTAATGTTATAAAATATATAACTATCAAAAATACAAACCACTTATAACAAGTTAAGTGTATATATAGAAATGTAAACAATTTTTCCAATAGCCATGAAAACATTTATCTAATAATACTAAATCAGAATTTTTCTTTAAGTTTTTAGATATTTAAACAATTTCAAAATTTCAAACACTATGAAATATGAAAATATGATGACAATAGAAAATGGAAGAGGTAATCATAATTCACTTCAATATAAAAACTGAAGAAAAAGTAGTGAGTTTTTATATTAAAACTAAATGATGAGAGATTATAAATGGTAAAATTTTCAGATTTTTTCTCATTTAAATTGGTAGTATTTTTGACATGTGGTTGCGAGGTTGTTATGATTTGGGAGGTATGTAATTTTAAGAAAAGTGTTGAGCTCATGAATATTAATATATGACTCCTCGATGAGAAGATATTGTAGATTTTTTGCGGTTTTTGTACAACCAACTTATATATTTAGAAGACAATCTTTAATAATTTTTTTTATAATGCTTATACAAGTCATGTAAATAATTGGAATAATATATATCTATATATATATATTTATACCATCACCAGTTTTGATGTAATTCAAAATAACTTTCACTTCAAGCTATTTAACTCAAATATAATAACCGAAAAAGGAAAACCATCAGAAAAGCATGACATATATATATATTTATACCATCACTAGTTTTGATGTAATTCAAAATAACTTTCACTTCAAGTTATTTAACTCAAATATAATAACCGAAAAAGGAAAATCATCGGAAAGGCATGACATCAACTAATTATATAATAAACTAAGGGTTTAAATGGTAACTGCGGAATTATGCTGAATGCGGAATCTGGCGGAATTTTTTTTATTTTTTATGCGGAATCTTGCTGAATTACTTAAAATCAAATGGTAACACCTGAATTCTGCCGAATGTGGAATCTAGCAGAATTTTTATTTTTTGAAAAATTAGATCGACAAATTCTAATTTATAGTCAAAATTCTAATTTATAGTCAAAACCAAATAATATATTTCATTAGAATAAATAATATTAAAAAAATAAATTATCATAAACACAGATGTATTAGTTATCAACTAATGAAAATTATCCCACAATTATTGTTTAATTCTCTTTCGTATCATTTGCACATGAGCTCTATTTGTTGTTCCTTCTTGTTCTTGTAAAAAAATGTTTTTTCATTTTCTCCACTTGTCTTGTTATTATCAAACTGATCTCCTGGAATTGCATTACCTCGTCAAGCAGCATCAAAAATAAAACTGGAATTGAACCAAATTGAAAACTCCAAATACAATTATATCTAAAAATATGATTATAATTGAATCCGAAACTGAATCAAAAACTAACCCAAACCAAAAACTAAACTGAACCAAAAACTCGAAATACAATTATATATTTAAAATTTATTATTTATATCTGAACTTGTTCCAATATAGTCTATTTTTTGAAACATCCTAATGGTAAGTAAATACATGCAATAGACATATAAACAATATAATATAAGCACATGCACATCAAAAAAATAAAACGAAAAAAAGGAAATTAAATTCCTCACCATTCTTCAACTGTAAATGGTAAATTTTTCAAAAAAAATTGAGGAAAACAAAAATTCAGCTGATTCCTCAGAATTCAGCCAACACCATTTAAGGCTATAGTTATATTTTGAGTGGATTAAGAATGTTTAATCTTTGATATAAGTTTTTATTTTGATCTTGGCATGCTAAATAGAATTTGTTCGATTTGCGTTTTAGGGTTTAGGGTTTAAGGTATAGAGTAGACTTCACATGAAGTTTTAAAAATAGACTTTATTTGAAGTATATTTTCAAAGCAGACATCACGTGAAGCCAGTATGATGCGGACTTCAAGTGAAGTCTACTCCTTAATTATATATTTTATTTAAATTTAAAATAATTTTAATTATTATATAATTAAATTTTTGGTTACATAAGCATAAGATAAATAGTTAGCAAGTATAAAAAAGTAAGATCTCACAAAAACTTGATGAAATAAAACTAACAAAGATCAAACCATATAGCTCAAAACAAACTATTAGTTTGGGGTTTTAGCAAGATATATTGGTAATCATGTGGTTTTGTACTTTGAAATTTTTTAAATGTAAAATTAAAATAAAAGAGTTAAAATTTGAGTAGATTAA
>OVBA01006853.1:171-16019 GCA_900406435.1 Lepidium aucheri
GATCCTTCCTTTCACATTCAACCATTCAACCAAACCATTCTAGGGTTCCATTCAACCTATTACCAAACACATATTCTAGGTCAAACCTCATGGTCACGAAATCACCTTTACCTAAGCTTCCTTTCCTATTTCTTTTGCACTATGGGGTTCGATTTTCCCTTTCCAACAAAACCCTTAACTCAATTCAGCCTCTAACTTGTTCCCACGAGATCGATCTTGCTTTCTTTCTCTCTTCGTGCTTTCTCTCTCTAGCTTTTAGGTTTTGTTTTGCGGATTCTATCTTATGGAGGTTTAATGATCATATTTATACCTCTAATCTTAACCCTAATCCTTTTCCAAATGGGCTGAACTTAAACCCTTCCTCTAATTAGCCCTTTTAACACTTTTGGCCCATGAGCCATTCCTTGGCCCATATCTCTTAGCCCTTTTGTTTTGGCCCTTTATGCTTTTCAAAAGCCTTTCACGAACCAACCTATTTAACCCATCACAACATGTCCGAACCTAAATGATTCATGTCCAAAACTCGGTTTGGTTGTGTTCGATCCACTCTAAACTCTCCGATCCAATCGTTTTCACCCGATCCGGACATTGCTGTCCAAACCAGCCACGCGTGTCTGATCCATGCAGTTTGTGTCCGTTCCGACCATTCCTGTCCGTTCCGACCGTACTGTCCGATCCGACCATTCCTGTCCGATCCGACCAAGCTGTCCGATCTGACCGTTCCTGTCCGATCCGACCAAGCTGTTCGATCCGGCCAAACCTGTCCGATCTGACCAAGCTGTCCGATCCGACCAGTCTTGTCTGATCCGACCAAGCTGTCCAAAAAATCCAATCTTGTCCTAAATTCCTTCCTTAGCCTATTTTCCATGTTTTTACTTGCTCTTTCTCATTCCTTAGGCTTCCAATGTTTTTCCTTAACTCGTCTAAACCAAATGTCCTAGTTTGGTTCGTCCGTTCGTACCGCACTCACGTACCACACCTTGTGTGTTTGCGGATTTACCGAGTGTGGGTATTACACTTTTCCCCTTGAACTAAGTTCAAATAGGCTGACTCAAGGCGGTCCCACGCTTCCAGAGGAAAATACTTTTTGTTGAACTCTCCTTCGAAATCCGCAAAGGAAATATGGTTGTCTCCTTTGCGTTTCTCAACAGAGATCCACCAATTATGCACATCACCTTCTAAGAAGTGAACCGCTATGTCCTTCCGGAAATCTTGTGGGCACCGAGTGGCACTAAAATTCCTCACCAAACGACTCCTCCATTCATCTGCCTCAACAGGGTTAGCACTTCCGAAGAATTGCTTTGTTACGAGCCTAGACATGTGCTCAAGCACAGTCAAATAACTCACACTTTCCATTGAGACCCTTGGTAGCGACCCGCCCGTTTCATTACCCGGGCTCTCACCAATACGGTTTTCCACTATCAAGTTTAGTTCTCGTGTGTTGGAAGGATTTCCAGTAGACGGATTCACCGTAGTCTGGTTCGTTTCAATGATGCCGGTTGGGTTCCCAGTAGACGGTGGTACCGAAAACTGGTTCCCGGTTGCATACACACCCACAGGTTGTGCAAGGACCCCAGTCAATATGGCCATTTGAGTCATCATTTGGCGCATCATTTCCCACTGCTCACGAGGGGTAGGCATTCCGTTATTATTACGTTCCAACCCTTGGTTAATGTTTGCACCGCCCATACAGGGTCCTGAGGGTCCGCCCGCAGTCGAAGACTCGGCCACATCCTCTGGATTCTCCATGTTTAGAACCGCTGGAATGTCTTTCCGATTTGCAGTCAGTTCTGTCTGGATTACGGTGTCATTTCCTACCCCAGGTCCGGTAAGGTTGACATCATTCGTGTCCTTCTGACTTATCCCAACATCTTTTTCCTTCCTTGTTTTCTTAGTGCTTTTGGCACTTTCTTATTCTTTTCCATCTGCAAAACCGTTCAGAGTTAGTTCTAAGAACTTACTTGGATGATCGGACGCAAGACCTTCAGACTGATGGACATTCTAATCCAACCCGCGACAATGTCCAAGGATCAAGCATGCTCTGATACCAATATGAAACAACCCATCCAAAAATTTCTAAGTTTGGGAGGTTTGCCTCACTCAGATTAGACTCAATTTTCATTAAGTCCATTCCAGCTTTTACACTTTACTTGATCATTGTACATTGTTTGATTCTGTGATTCATTAGAGTTTAAGTTGTGTGTGAATTTCGAGTTTTATAAAGGAAATCGGATCTTTATTAATCAATAAACGGGTTTCTATACAATGATTTGTTTGCACAATAGGCTATTACAATCGTTAGCATCCCTATCTACCCGATTCCCTAACCATCCATCCATCCTTAGTCCTTCAGCCTTGCGGTCCGTCCTCATCTTTCCTATTTGTACCGTCAATTCCTGAAAATTGGATGAGGGGTAAGTATATACAATATACTTAGTGAATACGGACTATGCACCCCAAACCCAATGTATGCTTATGCGTGAATGATCACCAATATTCCGTCCAACCCATCGAATCCATCTTTATCCAACACTTTCGGCGATCATTCGCAAATCAAGTCGGTGACAGCCAAAATCACTCGGTCTCATCAGCCAAGATGTTCGTGAAGTCACCGATGGCCTTTAGGACTGGTCAGGTCCATTAGGGCAAGGCAGAAATTGGTATATACGACATAGGCAACCGTTAAGTTCATATATTTTAAGTAAAAAGTGTCAAAAAAACTTAAGATCGTAAGATCAATCTAGCAAGCCTGACTAGGCCGTAGGCCATGGTCACGTACTCACCTCTAGGGCCGTATCCTTGTCGCTCGTGTTTGTCCCCATCGCATCCTTCATCTGGACGTCTTCACCGTCCGCCATTGCTTCCCAATCCAATCTTCCGATCACTTTATGGATCGATTCCCACTTAATCGCCTTTCTCTGATTTTTCCGAACTTTTCTATGTCTTTTAATGGAGTTTTCATGATCGTGACTGAATAGGGAAGAAGGGAGGGCGCACGCTCTTTTATAGGACACGTATGGACGCGTTCATCCGTGGAAAGGTGCCTTTTACGCGATCGGATGCATCTCTTGGCGGACACGTGCGTCCTTTTGTTAAAGGCACATGTTCGCCTTTGTTGCCGAAAAGGTGCGTTGGTTCGCGGGTCCAACCGCATCCACCCGCCCCTTCGATCCATCGGGTCCACGGGCCAGACCACTACCCGTCTGTCGCCTATAACCGTCCAGCTGGTGGACTGGCCAGTCAACTGGCTCAGCTGGACTATCACTTGGTTGAGCTGATCCAGCTACCCATCAGTTCACCCAGCTGGTTTCGAGCTGGCCCAGCTTGACTTTCATTCCTTCCAACTAGTTGTCAGCTGGCTTGAGCTATTTTTCCACCCCTTTGGCCATTTACTCGACCTTTTGCGACGTTTTTTGGACCAAGGCTGGTTCAGAGATGTTACAATCACCGACTCGATTTCAGATTTCATTGGATTCAGCAGTTTCTCTGAAGTGCTATTTACCAGAAGATGTCTTAAATCTATAACCGATATGGGTACTAGAGAAGAATACGGCCATCACTTACTGGCAATGCATTCTCGTCGCCTTGCTGGCAGCTTGCATGACGGATTGCAGCTTTACTCGACACGTGGGGCTCTTGTGGTCGCATCTGGGTCAGTACGTATAATACACATTTCATGTTTATGGACTTTGTGAGCCCTATTTTCAATGTATCGACTTTGTCTTTTGTTTCAACAATATAGGTTCATAAATAACCGGTTCATTAGTCAAGTTTTTGCATAATACAAACGGTAGAATTCAATTCTGAGATGTGTAAGTGCGTCTACTATTTAATGGACTTATCTCTACCACAATGTATCAACTTTGTAATTGGTTTTATATTTATAATGATAATCCAGATGATAAAAAAATATAGTGTCTATTTAATACTATAGAAAATTATATAGGAAGATATTTTCGTTTTGACTGTTATATAAATTTTATGATAAATTTAATCTATGATACATAACTATCATTAAAAATATATCTAAAATGAGTTTGATTATAAAATATTATATAAAAATTTAAAATTAATAAAGATTTAATAGAAAAAATTCAAAAAAAAAATTTAATAAAATTATATAAGACATAAAGTCGGTTCTTGACTCATTTCTAGTTTGAATTTGAATTTGGTTTTTTGGTACATAGAGTTAGGATTCATTTCTGATATTTCATTGGGTTCGGTTGCTCTACCTTGGTATTTAAGTTCTTTTGATTTAAGAATTATTCAGGTATTATAATTTTCCAAGTAGAGTTCGATTAGATATAGATCGAGTTCGATTCGGATATTTATATATAAAAACTCAAAAAAAAATTAATAGGAAATTTTTTAAAAATTTGGTTATTGATTTGGTCCCGGTTTGGATTTGGGTATGATTTTTTTAAACATAGAGATTTAAGACCCGCTAGAATATTTTGTCAGGTTCGATTCAGGTTCAATTTTTCTAATTCGGGTTGATTTTGTTTTTGTGGGCCTCGAAAACAACATCTCGAAAACAATATTCATATTATCAACACATATCTAAAAGTTATATCAAATAAACATGGGTTAAAAAACAATTAAATCCTACATTATAGCGTGAGTATAATCATAGTTTAAAAATAAAGTAAAATTAAATATTTTATAAAAGAACATTCATTAATCGATAAAAAGAAAAAGAAAGAAAATTAATATTTTATACAATATAATTTTTGTTATTTGTCAATAAAATTAGTAATGATTATTTACCTTGTTGCAGGAAGGCTTCGTTATCTCTGTTGCAGGAAGGCTTCATTAGGTTAGATTGTTTAATGGAAAGGTAATTTTAATGGTTTATGTTTCTATATGATTTGTATTTAACGAGTTCTCTTCTAGTTGGTCTTTGTTTAATCAATTAATCATTTTGTACTTTTGTGTAGTTCGAAATCATTAAGCAAAGAAGTAGCATAAACTTTAAATGTATCTCAAGTATTGAGATTTCAACTTGTCAAAGTTATTTATGTGGTTTTGGAAATTTGATTATGTGACTTTTGGTAAATTTTGTGTGTAAAATTTCGTTTGAAGCTTTGGAATTATTTTGGTAATATAGATATGACTTGGGTATGGTGACCGAGGTATGAATTTGTTTCTATATAATACTTATAATTTGTATATATATGATTATGAGTTGATATGTAGATGTTAACCTTGCACTTGATCTTTACTTATATGGCTAGTTTTGAGTATGAGCAAGGAACAACTAGTTTTTTCTATAATTCAGCAAAGAAAAAGAGTAATCTCTCGGATATATTCAATGTATGCCATCTACCATTGAGGACAATGTTGGATCATCTAGTGATAAATGGGATGGATGACAAGTATAAGAGGAATAAATGTAAGAGCAAGCATGGGGAAACAAGGGTAGATAAGAGTTGTGAAGCAGGAACATCTGAGCATGATGCTTACAATTTGCTCAAGTTTGCTTTTTTGGCAAGGAAATCTATTGAAACGTCTGAATGTCAGAAAGGAGATCATTTTGAAGATGATGGTCAAGGAGAAGACCCTTAGTTCAGGAAAACACTAGAGAGCGCTGAAACTCCACTGTACTCGTCCTGTCTCAACTACACCAATGTCTCTACAATCATGGAGCCTTACAGAATCAAGGTAAAAAGTAGAATGTCATAAAACTACTTCGATCAGCTGTTCATGCTAGTCCATGACACGTTACCTGGGAGAAACGTCCTCCCAAAGTCGATTGATTAGATTAAGAAATTCTTGAAGATGTTTGGTTTTGGTTATAAAATCGTTTATGCCTGCAAGAATGTTTGTGTTCTTTATCATAATGAATATGAGGATATGGTTAGTTGTCCAAGATGTAATGATTCAAGATGGGAAAGGGACAAACACACTTGTGAGGAGAAGAAAGGGATTCTAGCAAAGGTGCTAAGGTATTTTCCTATCAAAGATATATTCAAAAGGATGTTTAGATCAAAAAGATTGACTGAGGAGTTGACTTGTCATTTTTCAAATGCAAGTGAAGATGGTACAATGAGGCATCCTGTTCACTAATTAACATGGATTCAGGTGAATGACAAGTGGACGGAGTTTGCTGCAGAAGCTAGAAACCTCAGACTTGGACTCTCTACTGATGGGATGAATCCATTCTCAATACAGAACATCAAGTACAGTACCTGGCCGGCTTTATTAGTGAACTACAATATGTCTCCAACCAAGTGCCTGAAAGTTGAGAATATCATGCTCACTATGCTTATTCTTGGTTAAACTGCACCAAGCAATAACATTAACGTATATCTACAACCTTTGATAAATGATCTAAGAGATTTATGGAATAAAGCTATGGAAGTTTATGATTCATTTTCAAAAGAGACGTTTAATCTTAAAGCTATATTGTTGTGGACAATTACTGACTACCTTGCGTTGGGAACATTGGCTGGATGCAAAGTGAAAGGGAAACAAGCATGTAAAGACCGTGGGAAAGATACACCTCATAGGTGGCTAAATATCAGTAGGAAGTATGTCTATATCGGAAACAAGAAATGCCTCAGACCTTGTCATCCTTTTAGAAAGAAAAAACGTTTGGTTTGACAATACTATAGACAGTGGGGCTGCAAATATAATTCAAAGTGGAGGTCAGATATATGAGACACTCAAAAACTTTAGAAATGATTTTGGCAAGCCTTTGGACAAGAAAAGCAAGAGGAAAAGAACATATCTACCAGAAGATGAAGTGATTACTACCATATTGGAAGGTAAACATTTCTTCATAATTCAATTTTTATAAATCTGATACATTATTGTATTAATAAGTTCTTATATTACTTGTTATAGGATATGCCAGTGCATCACAACATTGATGTGATGCACGTGGATAAAAATGGGGTGATGTTATGCTGTCTTTGCTGATGCATAACAGTAAATCCAAAGATAGAGTGAATGCACGCAAAGATTTAGAAGATACGGGTATTAGAAAAAAAACTTATACACTGTGGTACGTGGGAAGAGAACATATTTGCTTCCAATTGCTTATTGGTTGTCTAAGGATGAAAAAAGAAGATTTTGTAAGAGGTTGTCTAAATTCAGAGGTCCTAATGGTTATTGTGCCAAGAAGTCCTGATGGTTATTGTACCAATATTGCCAATTGTATTACAGTGGATCCACCTGTGATTGGTAATATGAAGTCCCATGATCATCATGTTCTAATATAGAATCTGCTTCGTGTGGCACTGAGAGGCTTACTACCAAAAGGACTAAGATTTGCATTGAGTCGACTATGTAACTATTTCGACAGATTATGTCAGTGTGTCATAGACCCAGAGAAGTTGATAACCTTGGATTCTGATCTTATTGAAACTTTATGCTTGCAGGAAAAATATTTTCCTCCTCCACTCTTTAATATTATGTTCCATCTGCCTGTACATCTAGCAAGGAATGCAAGATTAGGTGAACGAGTACATTTTTGTTGGATGTACCCTTTTGAGAGGTACTATTTTGGTTAGTTACTTATATTTATATTATATTTTGGTGGTGTTTTATTGATATTTGACTAGAGTTTTATGTTTGAGCTGTAGGTACATAAAAACATTGAAAGCATATGTCAAGAATTTTGCAAGACAAAAAGCATGCATGGCTGAGGGATATCTACCTAGAGAATGCCATGCTTTTTGCCTCGAGTTTCTTCATAACTCTGTACCTATTGAAAAAGAAGTCAACCATAATGAAGATATTAGTTCAGAGCATCTAGTACTTGAAGGTCGACCTCTGTAGAAAGCAACAAATATTACCCTTATAAACAAGGAACGAGAGATAACTCATAGATATGTTTTGATGAACACAATAGTTATGGATCCATATATTGAGTAAGGGTAAGAGATACAAGACTTATGGATCTTATTATGTACTAGATACTGTGTACAATGTACATAAGTTCTATATTGTTAGGTTACATTTGGAAGAACTCGAGACTACATATGCGAGCTGTGCTAGAAATGAAACACTTAAATAGAAATATCACAATGAAAGGTTTTCAAATGGATAAGGCAAAAGGTATGCATTTGTTGTTTTACATTCTTATTACTAGATGTCACTACAAGAAAACATAGCCTAAACCAACGACAAATCCGACGGACTTTTTGCCGTCGGATATAAAGTCGATGGCCGTTGATGGCAATCGACCAAAATTTTTAGACCCGTCGGTTTCCATCGATTAACAAGGCCGTCGGTTTCGGTTGGTTACATAACCAACCAAAACCAATGGAAACCGGAAAGAGGCGACGGCAACCGACGGGCTACGTAATTAAAAATAAATATAAAATTCAAGTTCTGTCGGTTTCGGTGGGTTAATTAACCAACAGCAACCCACAGTTTTACACCTCCATCGGTTGCAGTCGGTTACGAAAACCGATGGAAACCGACATCAGGTTTTAAAATATATGTTAAAATTAATTTTAAACATAAAATTCGGGGTCTGTGGGTTTTGGTGGGTGCTTAACCGAAGGGAACCCACGAATTGACATGTATGTCGATTGCAGTGGGTTCCTCCTTCCGATGGAAACCGACAAAAAGTTAATAAATATATAAAAATTTATTTTAAACATAAAATTTGGGGTCTGTGGGTTTCGGTGGGTGCCTAACCGACGGGAACCCACAGATTGACATGTCCATCGGTTGCGGTGGGTTCTCCCTTCCGATGGACACCAACCGAAAGTTAATTAATATATAAAGATTTATTTAAAATATACCGTTTGTGGTCCGTCGGTATCCGTGGGTTTGCTTATCGATGGAAGCCGACAAGGGCGTTAGTTAGAAACTGTTTTACTGCCCGTTACTATATATAACTGATTTTTGTAGATTGCCCGTGGGATTCCGTCAGTTCTGTGACATATATATCATGAAATTTAGTTTCATTTCTCTGCATCATAATCTCATTTTCTAATCAAAAAAATAAAATGTCCAACTCTGACTCTTGGGCTTGGTTGGATGGACCGTGTCCTTATAAAACTACGGGAGAGTATGCAGAAGGGCTGAAATTTTTTACGGAGTTTGCAGCATATCAAAGTTTACCACTCAAAACTGGTAAGATGTTTTGTCCGTGTATTAAATGCGAGAATATGAAGTAAGAATTTTTGGAGTCATATTTATCGTAAAGGTATTTGTCCAAGGTACAAAATATGGTATTTTCATGGGGAAAATGACTCGAATGTTAACTTTGGGAGTTCAAGTGGAGTTGGTAATGTTGATGTAAGAGAGGAGGAATTAGGTAACTCGGTAGATGAAGAAATATATGTTAATCTGGGAAGTAATGATATAGGTGGTGTTGGTGGTGAGACTGGAATCTCGGTAGAAAATAATGATGGTACATTAGAAATGGTTAATGATGCGTTTAGGGAGGATATTTCGGTATTCACGAAGGCTAGGAATAGGAGTGAAGAACCAAATGTGGAAGCTAGAAATTTTTTTAGTATGTTAGATGTTGCGAAGAAGCCGTTATATTTTGGTTGCAGTGATGATTTTTCATCATTGTCAAGAGCTGCTGAACTTATGAATATGAAGACTGATTGTAATTTATCGGAAAGCACGATGGACAGGTTCACAAGTTATGCGAAGAAAATTGTTCCAGTTGCTAACTCGCATGCGTCAATGTATAAAGACATCCAAAAATTGGTAAGCGGCCTTGGATTACCATATCAGATGATAGATATTTGTGAAGACAATTGTATGATCTTCTGGGGAAATGATACGAACTTGATATGTTGTCGTTTCTGCAAGAAACCTCAATTCCAGGAAACACGTGGGAGGAATCGGGTTCCATTCAAGAGGATGTGATATTTGCCATTAGCTGACAGGCTTAAGAGGTTATATCAGTCAGACTGCACAGCGGGACCAATGAGATGGCATGTCGAACTCAATTCAGGTGGTCAAATTCTACACCCATCACACGCAATGGCATGGAGACATTTCTATTCTGTTTGTCCACATTTTGCCGCCGAATCTAGGAATGTATATTTAGGTCTTTCCACTGATGGTTTTAATCCATTTGAGAAACAGGGGAGACCGTACTCTGTTTGGCCAGTGATTGTAACACCGTATAAGCTGCCACTAGCATTGTGTATGAAGCCAGAGTTCTTTTTTTTATCAATTCTAGTACCAGGGCCTGATCATCCTCGTAGATCATTGGATGTATTTTTACAACCTCTTATTTACTAATTGAATGAGCTATGGGAGAATGGCACGACTGCTTATGATGTATCTACTGCGCAAAATTTCCAGATGAAAGCGATGCTGATGTGGATTTTTAGTGATTTTCCAGCTTATGGAATGCTATGAGGTTAGTCCACGCATGGGAGATTAGCGTGTCCTATATGTCAAGATAAAACTGAAGCATTCCAGCTTAAGGACGAAATCATGGTTTGATTGTCATAAACGTTTTCTTCCTTTGGATCATCCATACCGGCATAGTAGATCATTATTCACTACAAACAAGAAAGTGTTGTATAGTCCACCGCAAGAACCAAATGGGTTAGAAATTTTAATGCAGTTTAGAGATTTCGATGTTGAGTCAACAACAAGATGCAGAGGAAATGGACATTACCGTATCGGTGGTGTCGGGGAGTATAAGAAGAGTATATTCTGGGAATTGCTGTATTGGAAGGATCACCTCTTTCGTCATTGTTTAGACGTCATGCACATTGAAAAGTACGTTTTTGATAATTCTATCAACACTATTATGAACGTTAAGGGGGAAACCGAAAGACAATCTCAAATTAAAGTTGGATTTACCTGATATGTGCGATAGGAAGCCTTTACATATACGTGGGAACAGCAAAGTTGACCCTTTACCAATATTCAGATTGAGTAATGAAAAAAGGCTTGTCATTATATTCCTTATGCATTTGGTTTTGTCTCGATGTATAGTAAAACTATCTAAATTATGTTCCTTGTAGGTTGCTTTTTAAAATTGGATTAAAGAGGAGGTCAATTTTCCGGATAGATATGCTTCAAACCTACGTAATTGGGTTGATAGTAATGAAGGAAAATTTTGTAACATGAAAAGTCATGACTGTCATATTGTAATGCAACGACTTTTCCCATTTGCGTTTGCCTACTTACTACCTAAAAATGTACATGAAGCGCTTGCAGGTATAACACTTATTTCCGAATTGATAGCATGGCTTATATAATTTTATATGAATGTGAGAAGCCTATATCTCGGAATTCAGGGCTTGGAGCATTTTTTTGTGATCTATGCTCACAGAGTCTTACGGTTGACAAAATTTAAAATTTGAATGATAAGATTCCAATCATCTTATGCAATTTGGAGAAATTATTCGCTCTTTCTTTTTTTGACGTAATGGAACACCTTCCTATTCATCTCCCTTGTGAAGCTGGTAATCACTAATATTTAGGCAGATCATATTACTTTGCTATTCATCTACAGTACAATATAATAGGTAACTGCTAACTGAACATGTGCTTTTTAAACCAGAGCTATGTGGTTTCCGTTCAATACCGTTAGATGTATCCATTTGAACGATATATGTTCAAGTTGAAGAAAAAAGTTAAAAACTTGAGCCGAGTGGAGGGTTCGATTGTTTCCCAATGTATTAATGAAGAAAGATCCAATTTTGCTTCTTTATACTTTCCAGCACATGTTAAGACAAATTCACGGCGACCAACAAGAAACGATGATGGTGGAGAGAAGTCTATTTATCCAGCATATGTGCCAGATATATTTGCACAAATTGCTCGCCTTAGTGGAAAACCAATTAAACGAACACTTACTGCATAAGAGGTTAAACATTTGCATATGTATATTGCAACAAATTACCTTGATTTAGGAGAATTAGAGAGGTTAGTAGTATCCACTCACATTTTCTATAAATATAGTTCTTATTAATTGTTATTATTAATATATTTCTTATAGAAAATATATGGCGCAAGTTCGCATCGCGTACCCAAATTACACAAAAGAACAAATTCTAAAATATAAAAGAGGATGAGTTCACAGACTGGTTAAAATATTATGTATGTTATATTTAATTTAGTTGATGTATATGACTCATTGCATCTATTCAGATAAAACTACTAACATCCTTAATTTAATATCCCAGGTCACACAAGGCACAACGAAAGGACAGACTTTTCCCACTTGGTTGGAGGATTTATAAATGGTCCTTTACTTATCGCCAAATCATTTCCTATGTACTTTAGTCGGGGTTACGGATTCAAGACTGCGAGGCCAGGAAGGAGAAGTCCAACAAGTGACAACAAAATATCTTCCACCTCGAGCGATATGGTATACTATGGTGTGCTGAAAAATATTGGAGGTACATTATCCGGGGTTGCTAGACATAAAGCGCATTGTCTTCTATCGCGATTGGTACAATCCATTTTTGGGAGTCGGTGTACGTGTTGATGAATTTGGGGTTACATCTGTAGATTCAAGAAGGAAGTTACCCAAGTATGATCCGTTCATCCTTGCATCATAGGTAGATCAAGTGACTTATCTCTCGTATCCACGAGTGTTGACCCGTTCTGATTGGTGGATAACTGTGACATCAACCCTGCCTAGAAGAAGACTCTTTGATAATTCTGACCACGATGCAATGCAATAAGCCTTACCTGGGACATTAGACCCATTGGATATTTCACTTCAGGTTGATCTATGTGTCGATATAACGTCCCAAACATTAGGGACGGTCCATGACGTCTCTGACAATGATATTGGAGAATTTGGTGAGGACTCGGAAGGTAGTTCAAACGGTGAATTTGATGATGATGGAACCAATATATGAATAAGTAATTATGTATGTGTATTTTTGTGTAATAATTACGATGGTCTGCAAACCAAATTTTATTTTGTAAACTGTTTATTTGATATTTTATAAGATTATCATTGTGTATTAGTTTTTAATCTGGAACATAATTAATTGTTTAAACATATAGAAAAAAGTCTTAGGAATAAAATGCAACGTAACTAATTAAACCTAATAATTTGACATTAAATTGCATCATAAACAACCGAAATAAAAGTGCAACACAGATTCTGAAACAAATAGAAGCAAAGCATTTAGTTAGAAATACAAATCTCAGAAGCTTAACACATGTCATCAATATGCCAACAGAACGACAACGCAAAGCAGTGCTTGCAAACGATACGAATGTCAGGGTGATTAAATCGACAGGCCAGCATGTCCTCTAATGTCCCCCACCTTAGTAATCCTCAAAACAGCTGCCTTCCAGGGTTGATCATAGCACGTATCTGGTCACAGACTTGATATCCAATGTAGCTTGCCTCTTCGATGTTAGGGACGTGTTGAAGAAATGACTCGAACACTGGTATATCTACGTCTTTGTTATCACAGAGGCATAGAAACGCTGCACAAGCAAAACGTACAGACAATAGATGTGGTGCATTGATAAGGTAATTAATACATGCTTGCGATGCCTTTTACCGATTAAGTAATCCCAGCCATTGGTATTGATATTACAATGTAGGAGGAATGATCGGAATTTATAGAAAAAAAGCTGTTGGTTACCGTTGCCTTTTAACCGATTAAGTAATCCTAGCCGTTGGTATGACTCGTCATATTAAGGCAGAAATTCACTTGTTTCCAAAGAGCATCGTATCATACTTTATCCGGTCATTTCAAGTCAGAAAACAAATGGCCATGGGTATCTGTAGGTTATAAAGCCGATGGAAACCGACTGTATGCTTAAACCGTCGGTTTCCATAGCCCTTAAGTTGATGAAAAATGACGTTAAGCAGTAGCCATCGGTTTCCATAGCCCTCTAAGTCGATGGAAACCGAAGGTTTTCTAAGTCCGTCGGTTTCCATTGGCTTTGGGGGTTACAAAAACTGACAGTTTTAGATAATCGTTGATTTCCATTGGCTTTATAACCTACAGAAACCCACAGCCTTTAGCTGTACACTTTCGCGTGGTGCAGTGAGCCAAGTAAATAGTTTGTTTATTTGATGGAAGTCGGTTTAACGCGTTATAAAAGTTCTGTCTGTTTCCATCAGATGTTTCCTACGAAAACCGACGGAAACTACTTTGCTTCCACTACTATAACCCGTGTGTTAGTGTTAGATTGACAAAAAAAACATAATGTCTTTCCTACCTTACAAAATAGTTCATGATATTGTTCGTCGTGTGGGAAAAGAAGGATTTTGAGAGTTAAAAGGTTTTATTTATGCTAGTCGTACTTTCCAAAAATGGTTTATTTAGAGAAAGTGCTACACGATGTGGACGTTACTAGGTACATCTTTAACACCCACCTTGGTGAACCATCTTCACTGTTCCGTCTATTTCTTGAACGATGCAAAAATGTTGGTAATCATACTGCTCAATATGTGATCGGGTTACGAATCCTAAAAACTACTGGTCCATCGGAAGAAGGTATTAGTCACTTACTAAATGCAACACAACATCTCCTCTATGCACGTTTTGCAGCTGCTGCATTTCTCTGCCTCTATGGTAACAAAGATGTGGGACTACCGGTGTTCGATTCATTTCTTCAAATGGTACCTAATATTCATAAAGTAACGCACATTGCATACCAAGTTTGTGACTAGATACAAGATATGGCGACTCTTGGTAGTCATCTTTTTCGAGGAAGGCTCAGTTTTACCAAGAAATCCATATCGGCTTATGAATTTAATCACCAGGGCAATCGTATTGTTTGCCACCATTGCTTTGGGCTGTCCGTCTCTTGTATGATAATGGATCTGATTTAGTTTATTAATGTTTGCATGTGTTATAAGTTTATTTATAATGTTTAAATGTCTCTAATCATGTTTAAAATATTTATTAAAATATATCATTATGTTAAATAATCTAACGTAATGTTATAATATGTTCTAAAGTATTGAAAATATTGTTGTAATTTTCTGCCCTGTATCTTCTAATGTTTAATAATATAAGTTTTGAAATTTAATAATCTAAGCTTTTCCATTTCATGTGATTAATCAGATAATGTCACAAAATAATAATAAAGAAGAATCGAATTGATCAAGCCCATAGGAAAATATAACGGATAAATCAATTAGAAAAAATTGTAATTTAAGTTCCATCGGTTTCCGTAGGTCAGTTTTCTTACGGTAACCGACAGTAACCGATTGCAAGTAGGCTGGAATTCAAATCGGTAATTGACCGACGGAAGCCGATGGTGTTCGCGTAACCGACAGTCTTTTAAAAGAACCTATAGAAACCGACGGCCGTTAACCTATTTCACCCAACTTTTTCTTCTCCCTCATTTTTCCGCCGCTCCTGAAGCATATTCTCCTCCTCCGCGAAAACGACCGTCCTTCCCCGCCATAAATTCGATTCCTACCGCCACATCAAAGGTAATGTAAGTCTTTAACATCTCCTTCTATTGTAGTTTGTTTTAAGTGATAGTTTTAAATAAATTTTAGATTTTAGAATGAAATTTTGGTTGTAAAACGAATAGTTGTTGGATTGAGGTTGATGACAAAGATTATATAACAATTTTCAGCCTTGTATTGATGTTGATGTTGAGTATTTTGTGAAATACATATGGTGTTTTTGTAAGATTTGTATTAATTTTTTTTTTCAGGAACTATTTTTTTTTATCAGGAACACTTTTTTTTCTCAAGAACAATTTTTGTTTCCTATAGAAAGTTTTTTTTTTTGTAACGAATTTTTTTTTTGTAAACTGTTGAAATCTGCAAAACATAGTTTTTTAACAGCCGATCCACAACTTTGTTTTACTACAATTGAAATTATTAAATTGCATTAAATGGCTAGTATTACATTAAATAATATATATATATATATATATATATATATATATATAATATGACTCTATATCTT
>OVBA01006854.1:0-16017 GCA_900406435.1 Lepidium aucheri
ATTTTGATTGTATATAAAATTTATAAGATATATAATGTCTTTTGTATATAAAAAATATTATTATTTTTTAATAATTAGTATTTACAATCAAAAATAATATTTTTTTAAGAAAATTATTATTTACGTATAAGATAAGTCGTCTTTCAAGTAATTCAGGGTAATCAACCAATTTAATTCCAAACACATAATCTGGTAGAGAATCTATTGGCAGTGGTTGTGTACATGAAAGAGAAGTTGAAGTTATGAGTAGAAATACGGTAAGCTCGAGTTGTAAGAGAAACTTGTAGGTTTGTAATGATTTTAGTACTTCATTGTTCAAAAAAAATTTGAATTTAGAAATCAATTCATTCTTTTTTACATTATAGCAAATTTTATTACCTTAATATATATATATATATATGTATTGATGAAAAAAATATATATCATAGAGTTTTTCTTTGTATTGGATCCCACATGGGGCTATTTTATTTTTACTGGAGCATTCTGAGGCTATTTTGTTCTCACCTTAAAATATATATATATATATCAATTAATTATAAATATTTTATATTATTATAAAGGTGTTCACATAGATAAATTATTAATAATGTAGCTTAAAAACATAAAGAATAATGTCAATCGTTTGAACATGTATTTAAGTGTATATTTTATAGAGTTTTAGAATTTTAACTTTAATCCTTCAAGTTTATTTGTTGGGTTTCAATGAAAAAATTTCAGAGAAATACACGATGAAGAAAAAAAAATCGAGAGAAAAAAAAGTACAAAAAATATTTGGTGTTGTTAAATTTTTCCCGTGATATTGTTTATATAGATTACGATTAAATTTCTGCTTTATTAGAATTAGAAATATTATTTGTTTGATTTCCACTAAATATAAGGTATTTGGATTTGAATTAAGAATACTTCACTAAAATTGTTTTTTTCTAATGTGTTGAACAATAATATTTAAATTAAAGTTCTTAGGAAAATACAAACAAACTCATCTTAAAGTTTTTATCAAAATCCAAAAAAAAGATTTATTTTAAGCCAACAAAAATCAAATCTTAATTGGTTAAAGATTTTTTTAAAAACCATTGAAAATCAAACTTTTTTTTGTTACAGATTTCATTTTAAACCAACAAAAATAAAATCTTAATTGGTTAAAGTTTCCTTTTTTAACAAACAAAATTCAAATCTTAATTGGTATGAAATTCTTTTTTAAATTAACAACAATCAAATCTTAATTGGTTGAAGTTTCCTTTTAAATTGTATGTTTTTATTGAAATCCATTAAAAACAAATAATTCGTTTTTAAAAATAATCTTAACAAAAAGATAACAAATTAATTTAAACAAATTAACCAATCAAAACAAATTTAGGGACTTTAAATCTAATTATTGAGTTAAATATAAGTTATTTTATTAATTATTGAATTAATGATATTATCTTAATTTAACAAACGAAATCTGTTTAATTAAAAATTTATCGTAATCTTAACTAACTTATTTGTTAAAGTAACTATAACTAACAAAATAAAATTAAGGTTCAAAAATACAACCAATCAAATTAAAGTTCAAAATTTCTATTAATGAAATAAAAAAACTATTGCTACAAAGAGTTAAAGATATGACCAAATCATGTGACAATTATCTAAAAAACTGTTACGTAGACAAATTCATTAGTCAAAATAAATCGACCAATCAAAAAAACTAAAATTTAAAATCTCTATTATTTTATTACAAAGATACAGAAAATCTTATTGTTACTATTTTATTATAATAGAGATATAAATTATAAAAAATTTTATATTAAAGTTAAAACAAATTGGTAATATTATGTAGATAAATATATTATTAAGAATTAGTTACATAATTTTATCAAATATTACCAAGGAATAATATTTTTAATTTATTATAAAATATATGAATCTGTTAACGCTCTCAATACAATATTTTTTGTTGTTTTTATTGCATTGACCAATAATCTTGAAATTAAGTTTCTTACTAAAATCCAAAAAAATTATCTGTTAAAACAAACAAAATCGTATTAAGGTTCTTATCAAAATTTCAACAAAAGAATTATTTTAGAAAAACCAATGAAAATCAATTCTTAATTGGTTAAATATTTTTTTTAAAACAGCAAAAATCAAATTTTAATTGGTCTTTCTAAACCAACAAAAATCAAATCTTAATTGGTTAAAATTTTACTTTTAACAAACAAAATCAAATTTTAATTGGTTAGAGATTTTTAAAAAACCAACAAAAATCAAATCTTAAATGGTTAAATTTTCCTTTTTAATTGTATATTTTTATTGAAATCGAATCAAAAAAATAATTAATTTTTAAAAATAATTTTATCTAAATAAAAAGACAAATTAATGAATTTAAACAAATTGACTAATCAAAACAAATCAAAAAATTTAAAATCTTTATTATATTAAATCGTTTGTGAATTGTGATAATTGTCCTAGGATGTGTCTTAAATAGATCTTGTTTATTATTTTTCCTATTAGGATTAGGAGAATTGTTTTTAATAGATATCAATTAATATTATGAATATAATTATTTAAGAGATTAAAATTGTAGTAGAATAATTTCAAAGATAATCTCAAAGTATGCGAGATGTGATAATAATAATCAGAATATAATTAATTAATTAATAATATTTAATTTAGATAATAATAATTAATTAATTAGTTATATAATCTTATTGGAATATAATTGTGTGACAAATGTTATATGCTTATATTTTTTTAGTAACAATACAACATAATCCAAAACAGACAATATAACACGATATTTAAGTTAATGCTATGCTTTTATTATATAAGAGATAGATTAAAGCCAAATCCCTTATAATTATAATTGCCAAAATTTAGTTATTTTTTAAAAAAAGAGGGTAATAATAATTATCCAGCCGAATACTGAAAAATATAAACATTAATCTTTTTTTTTTCCTTTTTTTTTTGTCAAGGCTTTTTTATTGAAAAAGCCTGAAGGCCATTACACTAAGACATGAAATCAGATACAAATACACTTGATGGCTTAACGAAAAACCCAATTACTATGAGGCCCAACTTGATGAGTGGCTCCTGGAAGGATTTGGATGGTGGTCGAAGGCCACGTGTCTCACCAAGCGAAGTCCCTACTGTGCGAAGCCGATCCACCGCCGAGAAACTTCATCGGACAACGGTGCTGATTTTGATTTTGATCTGATAACTATTGCCTCAATGCTCTTTTCCTTTATCCCACTCAATCATTCTCTGTTGCTTTGATGATGAAACCTCCTGCAAGCTTTCACCTTAGAAAAGAAATACCAAGTTGACTCCGGTAACTGTCCGCCATGTTTCTCAACGAGGATGAGCGATGGTAGATTCGCCGAGGGTGAGCGACGGGAGATTCACCGAAGAATTACAACTGATGATTTCAATCAAAGGGGAGAGATGAGGATTTCTTCAACAGGCGATGATTACGATGGGAAAGGAATCTATTCGGCCAAAGATAGATATCAAAGATCGAGAATACTTCTCGGATTAAACCGTTTGGACTTAGCCGCAAAAAGAACCGAACCATAAGGTCGGTTTTATTACCGGAACTTCGCCGGACCGTTATTTTGCACGGCAAAATTGCTGAAAGTGACAAAAAAACGATGCCTGGAGGCAGTGAGTAAGATACTCAACGACACCAGCCACCGTAGAAAAGATAAACCTTAATCTTATTTTTGTTCTCGGAAGTGTCACAACATTGTTATCTCTTATCTCTTATATAATAAAGCATAGTATTAACTTAATTAGCGTGTTATATTAAAACTTATTATTAGAAAATATTATCACATAATATTTGTCACAAAATTATATTCTAATAAGTTTCTATAACTAATTAATTTATTATTATTATCTAGATTAAATATTATTAATTAATTAATTATATTCTGATTATTATTATTACATCTCGCCTACTTTGAGATTATCTTTAAATTATTTAATTATAATTTTAATCTCTTGAATAATTATATTCCTAATCCTAATCGATATCTATTAAAAACGGTCCTCCTAATCCTAATAGGAAAACTAATAAACAAAATCTATTTAAGACCCACCATGAGACAATTATCACAATTTTCAAACGATTCAATATAATAAAGATTTTAAATCTCTTGATTTGTTTTGATTGGTCAATTTGTTTAAATTCATTAATTTGTCTTTTGGTTTAGATAAAATTATTTAAAAAATTAATCCAAAAACATATAATTAAAAAGGAAAATTTAACCATTTAAGCTTTGATTTACGTTGGTTTTAAAAAAATGTCTAACCAATTAAGATTTGATTTTGTTTGTTAAAAATAAATTTTTAACCAATTAATAATTGATTTTTGTTGGTTTAGAAAGACCAATTAAAATTTCATTTTTGCTGATTTTAAAAAGAAATCTTTAAACAATTAAAATTTGATTTTTGTTATTTTTTTAAAATAAATCTTTTGTTAAGATTTTGATAAGAACCTTAATACAATATATTTTTTATTTTAACAAATAAGTTTTTTTGGATTTTAATAAGAAACTTTATTTAAATATTATTGGTCAACGCAATAAAAACTAACAAAAATATTGTATTGAGAGCGTTATTCATATATTTTATAATAAATTAAAAAAATTATCCCTTGATAATATTTGATAATTCCTTAACTAATTCTTAATAATATATTTATCAACATAAAATTACCAATTTGTTTTAATTTTAATATAAAAAGATTTTTAACTTATATCTTTATTATAATAAAATTATAACAATGAGATTTTTCGTATCTTTGTAATAAAATAATATTACGTTGGTTATAATGAGATTTATAATCCCAATATAAATATGCAGGAAATAAATCAATTTTTTAGAAAAACATTACTTATATATAGAAAATATAAATAAATATATTTTTTAATTATAAGATAACAAAACGAAATAACTAATGCTATGAACATTTATAAAAACTAAATAACTAATGATATCAACTTTCAAGTTTTCAAAAACTAAAAATTATATTAGTTATATTAAATATCAGTTTTGTTAATCTACAAGTACATATTAATAAAATGATTATATATACATTTATATTAATATATACTTGTTGAATTGATTATAATATTAATAAATAAAAATATGTGTTCTATCGATAATGTATAATACATCAAAATTAAACATAGATCTTAAAACCTAAACAAATACGGGTTCAAAACCCTAAATATATACGGGTTCAAAACCCTAAATAAATACAGGTCTAAAAATTAAGTTATAAACGAGTCCAAAACATAAATGAACATGAGTCAAAAAGTAAATGACACGAGTCAAAAAAAATTTATGTAATATTGTAATGCATCAAAACTTAAGTAAACAGAAATAAAAAATATATGTCGTGTACAAGAAACACCGGTGATCACTATAAATTTATTTTTAATATATCATATATATATAAGTAATTAATATATTTATATTTATAAATCAAACCATAAATAAATAAATAAAACAAACAAATATTATCTAACCCGTGCATAGCACGGGACATCATCTAGTTCTTTACTTATAAGAGAAGATTTTATAGTCATAATTCATTATAACCCAACTGGAAAGTGAATGATAGAAACGTCAAAATCCTATTATATAAAGTCAAAATCTTATTATATAAAGTTAGGTTTCAAAAGTAACCAATAGATTATTCTATATGTTGAATTCAATATAATTTTATTTCCATATTTAGATTTTATTTTAAAAAAATATAATTTCTATGTAATTTTTGGTCTAGTGGCAAGTGGTAATCCATTAATGGTGATCGTACTTGTACATCCAGGGATCGAATCTCACTCTTTGTATTATATAGGAACTTGACTAATGGGTGAGCTAGTTGTGGTCCTATGTTGACAAAAAAGAAGATAAAATCAAATCATAATCCTATTATATAAAGTTGTGTTTCAAAAATTACTAATCAACAAGATTGTTTCACGTGTTAAATCAAACGATCAAAAATTATTTGTATTTATATTTTATTATGAAAAAGATAAAATCAAATCCTAATATCTATAGACTTAGGTTTCAAAAGTTATTAATCAACATGATTGTTCTACGTTTCAAATCCAATGATCAAAAATTATTCTATATTTATATTTTATTAAAAAAAAGATAAAATCAAGAATAAATTGGTGTAATATACACAAACAATATCGAACTGCAGTAAATATCTATTAAGAACATCTCCAACCATGTATTTTAAGGGAGGTTCTTAACATTATTTAAATAAAAAAATTAGATAATGTAAGAAAGAGATAATGAAACGGTTCTTATTAAAGAAACTTAAGAGACGTTTCTTAAATTTTGTTCTCTACATGTCCATTTATTATTGGACAATGTATTTAAAAAATTAAATCGAAAATTAAAATTAAATTGTAAACAAAATTATTATTATTTTTATTCTTTAGAACCTTATATAGGGATAGAGATGCTCTAATATTTTTGTTAATTTAATATCCATGGCCCACTCTTGGAAATGACTAAGATGTCCTTCATAGCATGTTTGTGGTTGGTACCCGGTAACACAAAGTGTACCGGATAACACATATATTATCTACGAATATATGTAGTACATATTAAAATATTTATTACTTGCTAACTTAAATATGTATATCATGTAACAAATATATTACTTGCTAGCTTATATATAGACAATATGTGAGTAACATAAATTGTAAACAGTATTCAATGAGTTAGACAATACAGAAGCATGTACATGGTATGTTCACGTTATATAGTACTTATTAACAAATATGGTATCGTGTAAAATATATATTATCCGCTAACACATATTTTAGCAGATAAATGTATGTTAACAAGTATAAGACTATGTTAACACAAAAATTAGCAGATAAAATATATGTTAACATATATATTAGTAGGCTATCACATATACCCGAGTGATATATAGTATCTGCTGACTTATTGATATAAGTCGTTAATAAATTTAGCATCAATTTCATTACTGACATCATCACCACCACCAACACCGACCACTCCACTCCTATAAATACAGTTTTGCCGTTGTATTGTCGCAACAACCAACACCGAACAAATGTTATTGTCCCGATCAAATAACTCGATGAATCCACCAAAGAATAATCATGGAGTATGAATATAGTTAGCGACTACGAGCATATATCGCAGAAAGAGTCAAAAACAATTAGGTAAAGTAATAGTAACCAGAAGACTTAGCAACAACAAGAAAATATAGTAAATATAGGCGACAACAATATGAGAAGGTCTCACTTCATCGATCTGCGATTTTTTCTAATTGACTATGAAAATATCAAACCTGTAATGATGAATCATTATCTCCGATTCTCCAATAGTAAGGTAAGGAACAACTACAAAGGTTTGACAACTAGGTTCCATTGTTTAAGTCTCTGTTTGCTGAAATTATTTTGCTTATGAGAAATCATCATGGAAAAAGTATTATAATGCACAATGTTGATTCATTTTATACTGAGAAAAGATACACAGATTGAACAGTGTCAAAACTTAAACTTTTGACACAAGTATAGCTCCATCTCCACTCCACGTGTTAACTACACATTTTCTGTAAAAAAGAAAATTTAATTTAAATATACTTTATATGGTTTCAGCTTCAGTAGAATATATATAACTCACGCGAAATTTTCACCTATTTTCATAGCATTTTTATTTTCTGGTGTACTTAAAACCGCGTATAATTAGAAAAAAAATCTATAATTTGAAATTTCCATGCATAATGATGATATCGTCAAGCCAATCAAAAGGTTATAGTCATTATAAGGCAAATAACAACTTCTTTTTAAAAGAAAAATTCCATGCATAGCTGATGTTGATACTTGATATCCTTCTTCTGTTCTTTCCCCTGTTCACATTTGCCGGTGAATTGATAACTCTTTAACTTATATTTTTGTTTATTTTGATAGAAGAAATGGATACCGTCACTTTGTGAAGTGAGGTCCAGTCTACAAAGTATACGGGAGATAAATTATTTTATATTATTTAATGAATATTTAGAAAAATGTCTAATTGATAGATGTATTGAAAACTAATAAACTATATATGCATTGTTAGGACAAGCTTATATACAAAGTTAATTTTAAGTGTTCTTGCTTTAAAGTTAATCAAAAACGTTTTTAAAATTTGGATTTGACAAATGGAGTTTTTTTTTTAATGTACAAAATGCTAATTTTTAAATCCATTATCTTGTTTGACAAAAAAAAAATCATTTTACTTTTGTAGTCTATTTGGAGATGACCATTGACTAAATTATATATCTTTTAACAGAAATGCTTCTATTTATTAAATTTGAGAATTATAGCACAAGAAGCAGAATACATCAGGTCTGAAATAACAAAACAATATAAGCATCCATGTGAAAGAAATCATGACATTATTTAACACATAATTTACCAAAAAAGTAAAACTGAACACTAAATTCCAATAAGAATTTATTAAACTTTAAATTTTTCGTTGATTTCTAATTAAATCTTCAACTTTAAATTGACTAAGCTAATTAAACCTCGACAAAACACTCAAATCACAAATTTTTTTAAATTCAAAAACTAGATCGGTTTTTGAAAGTTTAATTCAGTTCTTATCTTTCTTTTGAAGAACTACTAAGCTTATTTTGTCTTTTCTTTCAAGAATGAGCTCAAATTATTCGGTTTGAAATGTTGTTATGAGTTGAGGGTTCAATTTTATTTTTTTATAAGTCTGGCGTTAAATTAATATTTTTTTCCTTTTTTTCTATAAAATGCATTCACCTTTTTTGTTTTCCTATATTGTTTTCCTCTCAGTCCAGTCAATAGATTATATAAAGCTGAACCAAGCCATTTGTGTCAAGGTCCTCGTTCTAAGATTGATATAAAGATCTGAGAAAGGGCCCATTTTATTTGTCTAGGTATTTATTTGGAAAAAATATTATTTTAACATTGTAAGTTGCATTGTTGGATGCTGGAAAAACTACTCGGAATAAATGTTCTAAGACTTTTTTAGTTGGGCTTTTTAGTCGGATTCTAACTCCGAATTGTGAAGATGAGCCGTCTTCGCAGAGCTTCCAAATCTGCAGAGTCTCTTCCAATTCTAATGGTTCCAACTCAAGAGCCGACTCGATCAAAAAGTCTGCTAAAACCTGAGACTTTGCACTTGTTCTTCCCTTGTACTCGATATCGTGCTCGCTGAGTTCTATAGCCCACTTGGTCAATCATCCTGATTGATCGGAATGGTGTAGCATTCTCCATAACAGATGGTTAGTGAGAACGATGATTGTGTGAGACTGAAAGTACGATCTCAACTTCCTTGCCGAGATGACAACTGCTAAGGTGAGTTTCTCAGTTGTCAGGTATCGAAATTCTGCTCCATCAAGAGACTTGCTGGTGTAGAAGATTGGATGTTGAACTCCTCAATCCTCATGAACTACCACACTACTTACTACCGATACTGAGACCACGATGTATAAGTAGAGTGGTCTTCCTTCTTTGGGTTTTCCCAAGAATGGTGGCGTTGAGAAATACTCTTTAACTCGGAAAAGGCGTTCTCACACTCTTCATCTCACTTGAAGTTCTTGTTTCTCTGTAATAATTGATTAAAGGGGAGACATTTACCTGTTGACCAAGAGATGAATTGGTTCAACGCGGCAACTTGTCCCGTAAGGTTTTAGACTTCTTGCCTGCCCCTTTGAGAGGGCAGCTCTTGAACTGCCTTAATCTATTTTTGGTTCGCCTCAATTCCTCGCTGAGTTACGACATAGCCAAGAAATTCTCCTAAGGTTACTACAAAAGTACATTTAGCCGGGTTGAGCTTCATCTGATATTCATTCAGAGTTTTGAAGCATCGAGCTAAATGACTTATGTGATTCTTGGCTTTTCTGGATTTGACTAGCATGTCGTCGATATACACCTATATTGTTCGACCAAGTTTTTCAGTGAACATCTTATTAATGAGTCGTTGATATGTCACTTGTGTGTTCTTCAGGTCGAAAGGCATATCTTTGTAGCAATACGTCCCTCGTTCAGTTATGAACAATGTCTTTTCCATGTCTTCCGGTCTTCATCTGATTATATCCCGAGAATGCATCCCTGAATGAGAGGAGCTCATTCCCCACCGTTACCTTGATGATTCGATCTATAATTAGTAAAGGAAAGTTATCCTTTGGTTAATCCTTATTCAAATCTGTAAAATATATGCAGACTCGCCATTTTTTGTTCTTCTTTTGTACTACAAATGGGTTGACTAACCACTAAGAATATTGTACTTCAACGATGGATCCCACATTGGTTAAACTACTTGACTTCGTCGATCACAGTTTTGGTCCTCTCAGGACCTAGTTTCCATCTTTTCTATTTGATCAGTTTGTATGTTGGATCAACGTTCAGTCTATGGCTTGTTATCCTCGGGTTGATCCCGAGAATGTCCTTAACCGACGATGCAAATATTGTCACATCTTGCTCTAGAAGTCATATCAACTTTTCTCAGATGTCTTTATTAAGTTAACCCCGATGCTTATGCATTTTTTCAAGTCTTTCAAGTCGATATTGAAAAGTTTGACCATTGATCGATATGGTTTTTTGGGAGCGAGAGGTTCCGAAATAGCTTTGCCGCTGATGGATGTTGTGATCATGTAGGATTTGTTTCACAGTCTCAACTCGGCGATGAAATATGTCTGAGACATCTTTTGGTTTCCTCGCAGCGTGTAGACTCCTTAGTCAGTTGGAATTTTCACGCATTGATGATAACTTGACGAGATAGCTTATATCGTGTATATCCATGAAGTTCTGAGATGAAAATCAATAAGGAAAGTGGACAGGACATGTATTTAGGCTTACCCGAATGTTTTTCTGGATCCAAAAGGATATCTTAAATATTATTCATGAAAAGATGAGGTCTAGAATGAATAGATGGTATGCAAAATCTCTTTCACAAGGTGGGAATGAGGTTCTTTTGAAAGGAATAGCTTTGGCCTTGCCAACATATGCAATGATGTGCTTCAAATGACCTATTCACACATGTAAGAAGATCATAGTAGCAATGAGAGAGTTTTGGTGGAGTAGTGGTGAGAACAAGAAGAAGATACCATGTGTGGCTTGGACAAAATTATGCAAGAAACAGAGTGAGGGTGGTTTGTACGTAGTTTAAGTATATATGATGCTTCAATCAAGCTCTTATTGGGAATCAAGCTTGGCGAATTATTGAAAAGCCAGACTCTCTTCTCTTTAGATTGCTGAAGAGCAAATATTTCTATAACTCTTCCTTCCTAGACTGTAGCATTTGGTCAAGTCCATCATATGAATGGCGAAGCATTCTATAACTATTAGAAAAGGGTCTCGTAAAACAGCTAGGGGATGGAAGCAAAACCAAAGTATGGACTGAAAAATGGCTTCATGATTCTTGTCCACGTGTCCCAACCAGATTACATCCAGACCTAAGCAATGATGAAGTTGTAGCAGATTTGTGGAACCAAATGTACGATTGCTGTAATGTAGGCATGCGACAACAACTTTTCAACTTGAGAGATAGAAGATGTATTGCTCAGCTAAAGCTCATGCATAATAAGACTGATGCATATAGATGAAGCTTAACAAAAAATGGAGTGTATGAAACTCGTAGCTGCTACAGGTTACCTGATGAGCTTGCTGCGCCAAAAAATGCACAACAATAGAGAGAACAATGTGGCAAAAACTTTGGTGAATGAAGACTTCTCGAAGCTCTGCCATTTTATTTGGAAAGCGCTGGCTGGAGCCTTAGATGTAGGGGGCCAGTTGCGACGTCGAAGAATGAACCATGATGATCTCTGTGAAGGATGCAGAAAGAGAGTGGAAACAATTAATCACATCTTATTCAATTGTGAGGTTACTATGGCGATATGGAGGTTAACGACTATCCTTTTACCTACTATGAGATTCTCTGGTATGTCAAAAGCTTTGAACATTCAATACTTGTTAAGATGCCAAGAGAACAAAGCAATACCGGAGATGATCCGACATGCGATTACACAGTTTTTATGGCATATATGGAAGACTCTGAACAACCTTATTTTTGAAAAGAGCAAATGGGAACCACATTCAGTGGTGGAAAGAGCTAGAGAAGATGCAACTGATTGGTATCGTGCTCACAAAGATGAATTTAATAGCAACAACAAGATTGTGAGTGGTGAACAGACTTGTATCAAATGGCAAAGACCACCAACTCCCTGGCTAATATGTAATTTTAGCTTCTCATGGGACCTGTTATCAAGAAGGAGTGGTGCAACTTGGCTGATTCATGATGATCGAGGTATTACCCTCTTACATGGAAGGCATGCATTTGCTAATGTGGTATAACCACTACAAGCTGCTTCACAAAATTGTCTATGGGCAGTGGAGAGTGCACACTATACACACCAAAAGAAAACGATCTTTGAAGGTGACTCCGAAGATATTTAGACAATTTTGAACAACCTACCTAAGTCTTCTTCTAATATGGGTCAAATTACTCAAATCAAGAATCACCTTAATGCTCTACAAAACTGGTTCGGAGTTGGATACCAATAGCTACTAATCAGTTTGCGAGTTTAATTGTTCAATCGGTGATTGATGGCAACATGTACCAATCTTGTATAACCATCGACGGACCGACCTGGCTTTAGACGGAAATCGATCTGGAAGCTTCTCCATAAACGTGGTTAAAGATGAACATATAGGCTCTATCATTCAGACCTGTTTCTTCTCTTTATAATTACATATCTATTGATATGTTGTAGTTTCAAGATGTACTATCCCAACATCCAGTTATTTAATATATTATTTTTTACGGAAATAAAACTTTTCAAATTCTCAACTTTAGTTACGAGCCAAAAAAAAAACACTATATAAATATTTATTACATGTATTTTATTATGTGCCCACATATGGTAATTATCCATTATATATATATATATATACCTTTTACTTTGTCTATATATAGATATTATCATAAGTTTGTGAATGTACACATATAACAAATAACAAAGTTTGATAATAATACAAGTACTCAATTTTTTCTTTTCATCTTCCAACAAACCAAAACGTAAACGATTTTCCTTTTTTCTTTTCAATATAACAACATACATATATAAAATATATCTAAGTATTTTATAATAACATTGCCATTAATAGTAGAAAATTAAAATATTTTACATCAAATACCAAGAAACTAACAAGACACAAGACCATTATTCTCAAAGAAAACAAAGGACACAATGATATTATATACAGAATTTTGTCTTAAAACAGAAATCATAAGGGAGATAACAACATTAATTTAACAAGTTCTAAGCCTTTACCCAAAATTTCATAATTTATAAGGTACCGGCACGAGCTTGTTTCTTGGTGGCTCAACCATGTGGTCGGACTTTGAAAATGATCGAGATAAAAACAAAGTCTTCAAAATCATCGTCTTCACTAGCTTCCTCTCTTTCGGGAACACACTTCCTGGTTTCGGCCCCAACCGTCGCCGTCGCAACTCTTCATCTTCTACCGCCACCGACTCCACCGTTTTACTCAACGAACTCATCTGTGTTTTTTACTCTCTGTTTAATCGTCTCTTCTTGTCTTAAGGAGATCTCAACTCCTAGATTTGCTCTCAATTTATTAGTTGATGAGACTTCGGGTACAAGCTTAAATGCATGTAAAATTATTATTTTTCTCTTATATTATTAATTTTGCTATTTACCCCACGTGCCCTTGTACACCAAGTTTCCTTTGAGAATCAGAGTTAGTTATGCTGCAACTAAGTACAGTAGTATTGTTTAATTAATTGAGATACTAATTAAAACCACTTTTCCTTTTTACGAATTAATCTTGACATCTATTGTTGGCTCCACTCTTCTTTTTTCTACCTTTACCTTTCGGCCGTTAGAATTAATTAACTCTCGAAAACAGTAAACATATTAATATCATACACATGTATATCTTCACCACATGAATCACGATTACACGAGCCTAAATATATCACATATACTCCCTCCGTTTCATAATACTTTGTCATTCTACCCTAAATTTTTTGTTTCATTTTAGTTGTCATTCTCATTTCCCAATGTAATTTTTGATATAAAGATTATCTCATTTGCCCCTAATTAAATGAATAAAATATTAAATGGTTTAGAATTCTAATAGTCAAATAAGGGCATAATAGAACATTCGCCTATTTTCTTAATATATGTGTCAAACTCTAGTTAGACAACTAATATGAAACGGATGGAGTATTATCTAGTTGGATAAAAAACATAATTAGTAAGTTAAAAGCAGATAGTTTATCTAATCACTAAAAAACATGCTGTATAGCATATTATATCATTAAATAAATGACACAATATAGAATCACTTACTAACAAATGACACATGATCTACGATTTAATATTATTTATAATAAATGACATTATTATTATATTTTTTACAACCGCACGGAATATCACATATAATATCAATAAAATTAGTTGCATCAGTTGTTTAGATTGACTCTAACTATTTGAGTCACCACTTTCAAAGTCATTTTTATAAGCGATGTAAATAGTGTTTATATCAGTTAAAACTAATGCAAATAAATAAAATAAATGACATTATACGTCTAATTTCTTGTAGTGAATATATCTTATAAATTAAAGTGGGACACACTTTCATTTTGATCATGTTATAAACTTTGGGATAAAAATTAACATATGGTTTGTAACAACCCTTAAAAATAAACCTACTGTAGGTTTTGTTACAGATTTATATAAAAAAATTTAAGACTAATAAACACTTTTAAAAAACCAAAAAATAAAAAAATAAAATTAATATAAATATATCGTTTACAAATTCGGTTCTTGATTCGGTTCAGGTTCGGGTTTAGACTCAGTTTTCTGGATACATAGATTTAAGACTCATTTATGATATTTTTTCAGGTTCATTTCCTCTAATTCGTTATTGTGGTTCTTTTGATTTAAGACTTATTCAGATATTTTTATTTTTTGGATACGGTTTGGTTCGGTATAGATCGAGTTCAGGTTTAGAGGTATTTTTATATAAAATTTTAAAATTGAAAACAATAGTAATAATAAAACTCTAGAAAGCTAAAATTTGGTTCTTGATTTGGTTTCAGTTTGAGTTCGGGCTTAGTTTTTTGGATATATAGATTTAGCATTTATTTGAGTATTTTGTCGGATGGTTCCTCTATTACAAATCAATTTTGGTTCGGGTTATAGTCATTGAATCAACATCTTAAAAACAATTTTCCAAAATATCAGCATGGGTATAACATTCTTATATATTAAAGCAGGAGACACTTTCATTTTGATCGTATTATAAACTTTGGGATAAAAATTAACATATGGTTTATAACAACCCTTAAAAATAGGCCTAAGGTAAGTTTTGTTACAGATTTATATATAACAATTTAAAACTAATAAATATTTTTTAAAAACCAAAAAACAAAAAAATAAAATTAAGATAAATATATCGGTTACAAATTCGGTTCTTGATTCGGTTCAAGTTCGGTTTAGACTTGGTTTTTTGGGTACATAGATTTAAGACCCATTTATGGTATTTTTTCAAGTTCATTTCCTCTAATTCGTTATTTTAGTTCTTTTGATTTATGACTTACTCAGATATTTTAGTTTTTTGTATATGGTTCAGTTTGGTATAGATCGAGTTCGGGTCTAGAGGTATTTTAATATAAAATTTTAAAATTGAAAACAATAGAAATGATAAAACTCTAGAAATCTAAAATTTGGTTCTTGATTTGGTTTCAGTTCAGGTTCGGCTTAGTGTTTTGGATATATAGATTTAGGATTTATTTGAGTATTTTGTCAGATAGTTCCTCTAATACAGATCAATTTTGGTTCAGGTTATAGTCATTAAATCAATATCTTAAAAACAATTTTCCAAACTATTAGCACGGGTTTAACAACCTAAATGAAAAAAATTGAAAAACAATCAAATCTTGCATTATAACCACTACAACAAAACATTAAATTACCAACGCAATTTTACAACGTTTTTG
>OVBA01006855.1:0-16014 GCA_900406435.1 Lepidium aucheri
GTCCACATGTATCTTGAATGATCGTCAATGAGAACAAAGATGTAACAATTTTCTGCAACTGTTTTTGGTGATATCGGACCACAAAGATCTCCATGTATTAGCTCAAGAACCTTTTCAGCTCGGAAAGNCAACTGTTTTTGGTGATATCGGACCACAAAGATCTCCATGTATTAGCTCAAGAACCTTTTCAGCTCGGAAAGTGGTTGCTTGTGGGAAGACTTGTCGAGTTTGTTAAAGGGATTCCAAATTTACCTTGTAAAGTCGATTTTTTGATCTCTTTGTCTTGACAATTATTTTCCCTTCACGATCATAAATTATCAAGTCATCACCACTCATCGTGATGCCACATCCTGATTCGGTTGCTTGACCTAGACTAGTAATATTACTCTTCAATCCGGGAATGTAATAAACATTAGTCATCCTTTTTGTTGTACCATTTTTATCATGGAAGGAAATCGATCCTTTTCCCTTTATGTCAATCCGAGAATCATCACCAAATCTAACTTTCCCAATGACATTCTCATTAAGCTTGGTAAAAAATCTTCTATCTCCAGTCATGTGGTTGCTAGCTTCATTGTCGAGATACCAAGTTTTATCCCCATGGTTTGTTTCAAACTTACTTGATATACACTTCTCTTCGTTCAAATAAACAACCTCATGCATCAATAATTCATCGGCTTCTTGTGTTTCTTCATCAACACTCTCCTCTTGAGCTTCTTGTAACTTGAGAAGTCGGTCTGGATATTTAGATGCATAATGACCAAACTTATCACAACGATAGCACATTACTTTGGATAGGTCTCGGTCATTAGATCCTCTTCCTCGTCCTCTTCCCCGACGTCCTCCACGTCCTCTTCCTCTTGAGGAATTATCGTTTCCTCTAGATTGATTCTCTGAATANCCAATGATATCTTCAAAACTTGTTGTCTTTAGGGCGATAATTTGCTCAAGAGAAGCAACAATATGTATGTATTTCTTTCGTGGGAGACACTTTAGAAACTTCTTAACTAGTTTCGACTCCTCAATAATTGTTCCCAAAGAAGCGGATTTTAAGGAAATTTCGGATAACTTGCCGACAAAGCTATCGATGCTATCATCATCTTTCATCTTTAGTCGATCAAATTCTGCCATGAGAGTTTGTAACCTAGCTTCTTTGATTCTCTCAGCCCGTAAGAACCTGGTTTTAATCCCCTGCCATATCTTCTTTACAGTGTCTAACTCGCCAACTTGAAGAATCAATGTCTCGGATATCGATTGAAACAATAACCCCATCGCCAAGTTGTTTTTGACCCAAAAAAGAAGATCTGAACCTGAACTCGAAAAACCTAAATATCCAAACGGATCCAACAATTTAAGACCCAAAAAACCAGACCTAACCGAGAACCGAACGGGTACCCGAAGACCCAATTTTATAGTAATTTTAGGTATATTTAGAGTATTGTGTGAGTATTTTTAGATATTTTCAAATATTTTTTTATTATGTAGATATTCAAAAGTATTTTTTAGTTTTAAAGGTATTTTTCAGCTTTTTTAGGTATTTATTTTGATATTTTTAAGATTTTTTAGATTTTTTTAGGGTATTTGGGTACTCAAGTCATTTTTGGTTTTTTTAAATTAGAACTCGAACTGAATTGAGTCCAAATGAGTCCGGAACTAAACCAAATAATAACATGTCCTATAAAGGTATAAAGAAAAAATTACTATTTTTACATAATTTTCGTCATAATTTTGTTGGTCATGATTACTAGGTATTTTAGTGAGAAAGTAATGGGAAGTAGGTAATTTTTTTCTGCCATGGTAAGTGAGTAGTTACAGGAGATCGTGACTTCAGTTAGTGTGTTGTTCAGAGATTTCAAAATTAATTTTAGAACAAGGTGATTATGATATATCTAAAATTAAGAGGTAGCATTTTTTTAAAAAAATTGGAACTTTTGCTAATTTCTTACAAATTGAGGTTAAAAAAAACATTCTCCATCTTATTAAGTTTAGATATGATATGAACATTCGAAGACCAAAAAATAAAATATGAACATTTTGGATTTTTTTTGCAAAATAAAATATAAACAATGTGTAATTTCCTTAAATAGACCTTTCTTTTGGATACAAATTTAAATTATATAGACTAAATACCTATGATCATAAGGAGAATTATTATTTTGGGTTTTATTACAAGACAACCTTTATTTCTCTCTCACTCATCTATAAATCATACATACAATTAGCTCTTTATTTAGAACACAATTCATTTAAAAAAAACAAATCTCTTTAACAACTTTGCCACTTTCTCTCCACCGCCACAAAAGAACCACCACCATGACCTCTAAAGACTGTGGTTCTCACACCAAATCTCGCCGGACACTTATCCGACGAATAATCTGGTTAATCATCATCTTCGTCTTCATTATCTTCCTCACAATTCTCCTTATTTGGGCAATTCTCCAACCTTCCAAACCACGTTTTGTCCTCCAAGACGCCACCGTCTACGCCTTCAACGTCTCCGGTAATCCACCAAACCTCCTCACTTCCAACTTCCAAATCACTCTCTCTTCTCGTAACCCTAACGATAAGATCGGTATTTACTACGATCGTCTTGACGTCTACGCTACTTACCGGAGCCAACAAATCACTTTCCGAACATCAATTCCTCCTACCTATCAAGGACATAAAGAAATCAACATCTGGTCGCCGTTTGTTTCCGGAACTTACGTTCCCGTTGCTCCTTTTAACGCCCTTAGTCTTGATAACGATCAAGATAACGGTTTTGTTAGTTTGGTCATTCGTGCTGATGGTAGAGTTCGATGGAAGGTTGGAACTTTTATTACAGGGAAGTATCATCTTTATGTTCGGTGTGAAGCCAATATTAACTTCGGTAATAAAGCTGCCGGAGTTATCGTCGGAGATAACGCCGTTAAATATACAATTGCCGATAGTTGTAGTGTTAGTGTCTGAAAAAAGGCGACGGAGAACAAAATGGTAATTAATTATTGTCACCGTTTAATAATTTGTACATTTTGCTTATACACATAGCAAATATTACAGATTTGTGATGTTGTTGTAACGAGTATTACGAATTTTAATATATATATATACTTTTTGTTATAGTTAAATTCTGAATTCTACTTTTAAATTGTAATTAAATTGATTTTTAAAAGTATTATTATTGCTGAATTTGATGCATATTCTGATCCTGTCAAATCGACTTTTGTTTGTATTTTTTGGGATGATTTTCTTTTGTAGTTAGTAAAGTTGGACGGCGATAGAAATTAGAATTTTGTTGAATAGATTAGGCTCGTTAATTTTTTGTGGACATTATGTCATCGTGTCATTGTCCATATATGTCACCATCTTTTTCTTAAATTATATATTTTAGTAAATGTTCCACAACAAATAAAAAAGTTCTAATAAAATTATGTGGATTGAATTCATTTTAGTCATACTCATGGATTTGTATTTTAAAAAAAATCGAATTGTGTAGTATAACTTTTTTGCACATAAAAGGCTATTCTTCTAAAGTAATGCAACAATGGAATAAAGCTAAAGCATTACGTTACTTGGGGATAATCGTGAATATTCTTGGATCTTGAAATGAGAAAATCAGGATCCGATATTCACTGTTACAAGTACAACTTACAAGAATTTAGCTAATCATTATCTTATTTTATTGTCTATTTTCATTTACTTAATTAAAAACAAGGTCCCTTGAAATGGCCAAATAAAGAAGACTTATGGTCCCTCAAAACTTATTATGAACTGTCGAATAATGATAATGTATGAAACGTTGTAATCGAGAAATATTAATGAAGAAATTACTTGGGATTTCAAACACATGATATAAAGTATATACACGAATAAAGTTGAGACACCTAACCTTGAATTTATTTTACTAAAATAAATATAAAGTGGAAATATGAACGTGGTATGTGGGCTGTTCACACGCAGTCACTAGACTCTGCCAAATTCACACTATTTTTTAACTAATGGCTCTTTTCAACCTAACTTTAATTATGAATTACAGCATTTTATTATTTTTATCAATAACAACTGAATCAATATGATCTGATCTATATCAAAATCTATTATAAGTTGAAAAAATAATAAAAATAACAGTTAAGTACGATCGGATCTATATCAAAATCTATTGAAAGTTGAAAAAATAATAGAAATAACAGTTAAGTACTTGACTAAAGATGCTTTTCAACATTATCTAATTAATAGATTGTTTATTACTAATGTATATGCATAATTATACATATAAAAATATAATGGTTTCTTTCCAGCTTGATAAGTTAGCATTTTGGAACGAGCTCACTACAGCTGACACATCAGCTTCAACATCTTATTCAAAAAGCCAATCAAATTAAAAAATTAATACAAGTCATATATTAGGTCTTACTAAGTACACGATTAGAATCGTCATCGCCTCCTCTGCTTCTTCGTGAAACGTCTTGTCTCTCATCATCAACCAGTTTCTTCTCCAGAAAATAACTCTTTCATCTTTTGAATATATTGAAATCTCTCTTTCAATTTCTTTCCCAATGTCTTCCTTAAAACACCAAAGAATCGCTTGGATTAACCTCTACAACCTCCTTTGGCGAAAATGTATACACCATCATTAGCCATTACAACTCTATAGAAAATGCATACACCATCACTCTTTTGTCAGCAAGATTAAACAATCCCAAAACAGGAAAAACTTAGAAGAATATCAAAAACACACCTTACAAGTAAGTCTCGCATATACTCTCTTTGTAATCAAAATGTGTCTAATTTCAAGAACTTTGCTTCTTCTCACGGTTATTCTTATTGTGCTTTAAACTTCATTGCTTTCAAAAATCACTGACAAGAAGATAGCTTATAGTCTTACTGAGGTATGTGTTTTCCTCTACTCAACATTGTGGATTCTTGTCTGACTAATATTGATGCATTATGTTGTCTATAAGTTACTCACAATTACATATACTTTTACCAGTCTAATTTGTTTGACAGAGTAATAAAGATTTCTAACTTGCTTTCTTTCGCCCATTATTATTTGAAATAATTATGGAAAATGTACCTTTTAGGTTTTAAATTGTCCACAATATACATTTTCAAAACTTTGTACAAAATATATCTTTGAGTTTTACATTGTCCACAATTGGGAACATAATCTATAAATATGTCTTTCATTGACAGTAATATTATCGACATTTACTGAACTATGTACACTATGGATAGAAATTGTCTCATGTAGACATATCTAGTGAGTTATGTATACAGTGGATAAAAAAATAATAAAATTGCCCATTGTGGAATAAGAACAATAAAATTATTCACTATGGACAAAAAACAAAAAATTTGTCCACCGTAAACATAATTTTAAATTCAAAAGGGTATAGAATTAAAAACTCAAAAATATATTTCGCAAAAAGTAAAAAAAAAGGTATATAATGGACAATCAAAAACTCAATAAGTACATAGGGAAAAAATTCTCTTATTATCTACTATGTGAACAACACACATAGACCTCTTTCTATGTAATTAGCTCCAAATCTGGAAAGAGAGACTAGAATTATTATTCTTGCGAAAACCAATGTTCTTTAGTGTTTTAATTCAAATGAAAGCTTCTCCATTTGGAGTTAGAGTTAGTATACATAACTCCTGCTCTTTGGCTATATGAATATCTCTAGTTGGTGAAAAATGCGGGAAGATGCTAAGCTACAAAAGGGTTTTGGAAAAAAAACAAAAACCATATTATATTTTTTTCTCGATTCGTGATTCCAGATTTAATTATTCTTTTTGCAGATCAAAGTGGCTTATGAGAAATGCCACCACCCATAGCTTGTATAACCAGACAGGGAAGTCTTATTTTCCAACTTGTTCTTCTTGTTAAAATCTCTCTTACATTTGATTTCTTCTCTTTCGGTATTAAGTAAACCGATGAAAATGTTGTGTGTTTTGTATACGATTTTGCGATAACTGTTTAATGTAGATGTAGCAGATTATATGCTATCGATTTGTGGAAATGATGCTCTTAGGGAACTAGTATCTCCAAAGAACTAGTATCTGTATTCATCTCTTTATCTTTCCTTTAATAAGATTTCAAGTAAAACAAGTTGTTTGAATCTGTCTTCGCTCTGGCGAATGTAGTATTATCTTGGAACTCTGGAAAACTATCTTCATCTGACTGACCACATAAGGCTTTGAATAGAAATTCAATGCATTTATCAAAGTTTAACAATTAAATGTGTTAACTGCTCAAGTATGTCTTGAAATTGCCTTCATGTGTATCTTTTTTCTCTTTTTTTTTTGGGTTAATGTTATCTAAATTGAAGTGAAATTGTTCATTGCCAAGTAGAAAACTTTGGAGTATTGTATTTAGAAATGAGATACAATTTTATGGAATTCTTTATTGTTCTCCTTGCATGTTTGCGGCTAAATCAGATTAATGTGAAAGTAATCGCGATTAAGAAACTTAAGTTAGCAACACAGACCTTTGAAATTGTATTGCAATTGATTGTCACTAAATTATCTTTCCTTCTTTTTTTACTTTTTTAAAATTTTCTCTACATTTTAACAATGTCATAGATTTTACAAAATAATTTTTAAAAAGTAACACCGCAAGCAGAGTGTGGGTATTAAGATAATTCCCATAAGAAGAAGGCTGAGAAGGTACCATTAGGAAGAAAATCATGAAATGCCCTTTACTCCTCCTTGGTTCAAGTTCAAGGAAAATAAAAACATTATCCAATCGGACTCCGCAAAGGAGAAAACTTATGTTGGATGCATCAGGTTCAGTTGTGATAAGAACATTTCATGCTGCATTGCTTGTACAAGGACATACATCTGTTATCCCTCTAATAGTCCATGCTTCCTCTAATCAAGCTCCTCCAATACAGCTGATACTTGCGGTCAATAAGAAAAAGGTGGATCTTCAAAATCTTTTCGATCATATTCTTTAAAAGTATTGAGCTGAAATTTCCAAAGTTTAGGAAACTCCTTAACAATTTGTTGTCTAAAGGATATACAAGAGCGTATGTCCCGAGTATAATTTTTCTAATGGAGACAAAGAATCAAGAGGCCTTGTCATCAACAAAACTCAATCACTAGGGTTGTCTCAGTATAAAAATAATTGATCTGCAAGGGCATGGTGCATGAGGCTTAATACTGGTATAGAAAGATGAAATAAATTTGGAAGTCGTTGAATCAATCAACTGCATTGATACAAGCATACCCTATAAGGAAAAGCTTTCTACACTTCATTCATCTATGAAGATACAAATAAGAGAAGATGTAAGGAACTGTGGAACCACTTAATGACTATCAATCAAATAAGAGACTCACATTGGCGTCTAATGGGAGATTTTAAGGACATTACCTGCAGCTAAGAAAAACAGGGGGTCCCTAAAGGCCAGAAAGATTCTATACTAACTTCTGTACTTCACAGCTTGCGACTTTTTTGATGTTCAACATTCAGGGAACTTCCTATCTTGAGAGGTCATAAAAACTCTCAGGTTGTTATGTGTAGGCTTGATCGTGTTTTCATCAATCCAGCTTAAAATGAGCTATTTCCTTCAGCTTATTGCGGGTACTTATGATATGAAGGATCAGACCATAAACCAATCCTAACTTGCTTTGAGACTGAAAGAAAAAAGAAGAAAAGCTTTTTCAGATTTGGTAAGATGCTTCTAAATAATGAAGAACTGCAAATTATCATAGAATGAGGCTTGGCTAAACAATAAAACATTACCCGTTGCGGGTAGGCTAGCACGAATAAGATATGCAATTATATCCTGGTCAAAACAGAAGTAGAGAAATAGTAGAATTCTGATAGAGGAATTTAAATAAGCCCTTGACGAGGTCATGGTAAGCCCTCAACTCCAAGACAATATCATCAAAGTGCTAAATGAAAAACTTCATGAGGTATATACAGCAGAGGAAGCCTTTTGGAAACAAAGAAGTTGGCCAAGGAAATTGAAATACAAAATACTTCCATGTTGTAACCAATAGTAGGAAAACCAAAAACAAGATTTACTATCTTGGAAGATCCAGAAGAGTATTTAGTCTTCAAAGATGAACATATAATTGAAGTTGTATCAAAATATTTCCAAATATTTCCAATCACTGTTACAAAACCATAAATTGTTAACAAGGCCATTACTCCTAAACTGATAACCATACCTGCTAACACTGAAATCAGACAAGCAGTACTCTCTATCAATGCTGACAAAGCACCTGACCCTGATAGCTTTAGTGCATCCTTCTTCCAAGCTAATTGCTAGCTATTAGGATCTGCAATTTTGAGGGAAACCAGAAGTTTTTTCCAGCATGGGAAACCGTCAAAACACTCAAATGCCACCCACATTAGACTAATACCAAAGCATCTTAATCTGAAGCAAGTGGCAAGATTATCGTCCAATTGCACTATGAAATGTCTACTACAAAATAGTCTCAAAAATCTATCAAGAAGAACGAGACCAACTGTATGAAAGATAATTGATACATCTCAATTAGCATTTGTACTTGAAAGAACAATATGCTTATAACACATGAAATTCTCCACTACCTAAAGTACTTTAAAGCTTAAAAATATTGCTCCTTAATCATCTAAACTGATATGAGCAGAGCATATGATCGATTCAAATGGGATTTCATTGAGAAAGTACTTACTAGACTTAGATACTATCAAATATGGGTGCATTGGATTATGGAGTGTATCTAGTCTGTCTCATATCTCTTCTTGACCAATGGCTCACCAATGATACCCATTATCACCTAATATTTTCATCTTGTGTAGTGAGGTCTTATCAAGACTATGTAGAAGAACACAGGAAAATGGTACATTTCAAGGCATTATGGTCTAAAAGGATGGACCGAGATCCAATCACTTAATATTCACCAATGACACCATGTTCTTTTGGAAGGGAAATAGCCAAAACATCCGTACTCTTAAAGTGATCTTGCAAAAATACAGGAGAGCATCTAGACAATCAATCAACACTACAAAAAATATAGCTAATTCCAACGACCAATCATGTTGGAAGCTGTCGGAATAGAGGTATTTCTGACAAAAACCGACGGGAAATGGTTGTCGCTATAGTGTCGTCAGAAATCAAGGTCTCATCAGAAGCCGTCAGACAAACCGACGACATCCGATGGAAGACATTCCGTCTGTAAGCTTGCCACGGTTGGTTATTGTCGATTTTGATACCATCAAAGATTGTCGCAAGACCATCGCTTTGCCACCGTCGGAGATCGTCGGTTTATATATCCGACGGAAGCTAACAAAATTTTATATATTTAACTTTATTGAATTAATTATTTTAAAATTATATTAATTTTGGAAATATGTTTTATATCTTAAATATTTTTTTAATTAAATAGGTTTGAATACAAAATATTGCACGGTCTAGAACTAAATCTTCGAGTTTTGAGTCTTGCTATCATCCAACAAGGACCAAAGAGTGTCAAACATCCCCAATAGCTGGGCAATCTGAGCTTCACTCCTCGATTTCCTCTCGTGAGTCTCGTGGAGTGCGACTTGGGCCTACTGAATAATCTGCTCCGTGTACTTGTGGCTCGCCCGGAGATCCACCAGCTCTTGTCGCTTCTGCTGACTGAGACTCAACCCCTAACTAAGGTCAACACCTGCTGGCAATCTATCGGCGGTAACAAGCTTATCGAGTCCAAATCTTTGTCCCTTGCTCAAGAAATTTCCTACAAAATAAATAAAATACTCAGACGGTTTTTAGTGTAACTTCACATAATCTAAGAATGTAAATAATTGGATGAAATAATACTTCAACGACAATTCGGTTGATGTCATCAAAAGAGAGCGGGACAGAAGGCCCAACTCCATCCTGAGAAAGTTTGAGTTTACAACTTTTATGTCCTCTGCTCAACCCTCTTGACCACCTCCAACACCTTCGGGTTCTCGATCTTCCTGGACTTCTTGCCGGTGTGATAACCTTTAATCAGGCTGACCAATCTGGTAAGCACCCATTCTTAACAGTCTACAAAACCAAAAACATTGTTAAGATTATAGTCAAAAAGATACTTATATTTAAAACTAAAAATTACCATATCTCGCTCAACGCGCTCAAAGATATGGCAGTTGGTGATGTGTGTCCATGGCACTTTCATTGTCACGTCCTTACCACCTCTGCGGCTCTTCTTGTTCCGCTCAGATATCTTCTTCATGGCCGGCTGCCTCCAAAACTCAACAAACTCCGGGAATCGATCCGCCTAGCAACCATAGGGTATTGTCGTTGGATCTCTCTCCCACACAGTCTTCCAAGCATATACTTAGTTGTTGTAGGAAATACCGCACTGCTCCTCAAACTTCTTCCAAACTTGAGGCGTATGATGGACTTCCCAGTTAAAATGTTGCTGCCAATTGTAAAAAAATTACTATAAATAATTAATAAAAATTTATAAAATTCATGTAAGAAAATACTTGTTTACCGCAAAAGATTTGAACCACTGCTCCTTCAGGTCCAAAGGGAACTTGCTGAAGGTTGGATGTGCAAAAAGGAGTCGTTGCTGTATCATAAGCTTCAAACGTTACTATTTGGCTCTCGACGTGAAACCTAAAATTAAGAATAATTAGTAATTATACTTTATTTTTTATAATTAACTAAATTAAGTGTAATACTTACCATGTCGATCTAGTTCCCAGATTAGGATAAAAAACTTTAAGATGGCCCCGCCCATTACTCGTCAATATCTCCTCAATTGATATATGCAGATGGGGCTGTTGGACCGATAGTTGTGGTTGTATCTCTGGCACATGATGTGGACTCCAAGGCGGACTCGTCGTAAGATTAGAATCGTAATCCTGTGATCACCGAGCACGTGATCGTTAGAAACTATCGTACGAAATCCTAAAAAAATGTAACGATATTAGTTTTATAACATAGAAATTTAATTATGTAATATAAATTTAACAAAATTTATGTTATACATATATTTTGAAAAAATATAAAATGTTTATTTCAATTAAATTAAAATTATATTTTTATATAAAATTTACTATATTTATCATATAATATAGAAATCTATATCAATTTTATACTTGTGAATTACTATTACATTAGAAAATTAGTTATATGTTTCTAAATCGAAATCTATTAGAAATATGAAAAAATATGTTTTTCATAAAAACATATTCTTCATAAAAAAGTGTGTTCTCCATAAAATTTTTTTGACACACACATAATCTTCAAATCATCACAACTACAGCAAATCAATCCTATTTCGAACTATATTCATCCTAATGTAAGAGTTTTATAACCCTAAATACACCAAATTCTTGAATTCCATTACGCATCATCAAAATTATTTCAACCAATAAATCATGAAATTGTAGAGGTTTAGGTTTAAACTTTCATAAATGGAAGTAGATGAGAGGAATCGTGGAAACGCCTTGTCCGCCTTGGAATTGCCTGTGATAGCCGGAATTTTAGAGAGAATCTGTTTAATTTGCGAAGGAGATGAAGAGAAGAAGTTTTGCGATTGTGAAATAAAGTAACAGCCCGTTGGAATCCGTAGGTTTCCATTGGTTTGTAGGACAGAAACCTAGCCCAAAATTTTTGACGGTTTGATTTCCCTCCAATTCTTGTTGATTTCCATTGGATCTGACAAGAGTAATTAAAATTTTTTAAAATAAATAAATAATTAAACTCATCGGTTTCTGTCGAGTTATAAATCTATGAGAATCGACGGAGTTTTTGATTTTTAATCAGTTTTTTAAAAAACATAAATAATAATTTTCGTCTATATAAAAACCTATGGGATAGGAGTTTCTGATTTTTAATTAAAATTTAAAAATAAATAAATAATTAACCCGTTGATTTTTGTCGGGTTATTAACCTAAGGAAACTGAGAAGAATTTTGATTTTTAATTAATTTTTTTTTAAAATTATAAATAATTATTCATGTCGATTGTCGTCGGTACATAAACCAACTGGATCCAACGGAAATAATTATTTATGTATTTTTATATTTTTAATTACAAATCAGAAAATCACGTCGGTACCCGGTTGTTTATCAACTGACGGGAACAAACGGCTATAATTATTTATTTTTCCTAAAAACAAATTAATTTAAAAAGCGGAAATTTCTGTTGGTTCCCATAGGTTAGTAACCCAACGAAAATGGACAGGTTAATTATTTATTTATTTATAGAATTTTTAATTAAAAATCAGAAGTTATCCTTGGTTCCCGTAGGTTTCTAAACCAACAGATTTAATTATTTATTTTTAAAAAAAAATTAATTAAAAATTAGAAAATCTCGTCGATTCCCATTGGTTATTAGTTGTTCCATCGGTTTCCGTCGGCAAAGTAATCGACAGAAATTGACAGTTGTTAAATCTATATAATAATAACAATCTCAATAAAGGCGATGTATTATTGTGTCTTTTCACTCATGTCTATCCATAAATTTTTCTTTTGTGGATATATTTTATATGGTTGTGACTATTAATATGTAAGTTTTTATTATATCTTTTCATTCATAATTTTTTCATTTTTTTTTTCTCCTTTTTTTTAACTTTAATTTATTAATAAAAGGAGAAGAGATCGTTTAGAGATAAAAGGGTTACAAGAAACCGTAAAAAACCTAAAGACTTCAAGTCCTGCAATCATCCGAGATAGAAGGCAACAGCCAAGAGGGACATCCAGAAGGTAGATAGGAGTTAAATCTTCCTTCATTCACCACGCTATCAGCTATTTTATGAGCTGGGATGTTCGATGATTTGCAATTAGAAGAGAGATGATAATCTCTAAACTTGCTTAAGAGAGAATTGATCGTTTGAGAATATGATCTGTAACGTACCCAAGCTCGATTGGTGATTGCTTTGTAAACCGTATCCGACTCACACTCAATATCGATACAATCCAGTTTTAGATTGATTAGGCTCCTCAAGGTCCAAATTAGGCACTCGAAATCTGCACATATACGATCAAAACATGGGAGCATAGCTTCACGAGCATGTAATATGACTTCTCCCTCATGATTCTGTATAATCCAAGCAGCACCAATACGAGAATTATTATTCAACCATGCCGAAGCAATATTGCACTTCAGCCTTCCTCGAGTAGGCCTTTTCCATTTACCATTAGCAGATGATGTAGTCTCATTGATCTCTCTTTTGTTAGCCTCCTTCCATTCATCAGCTTGTCCTTTTGCATAAGCAAGTACAAAATCAACCACAGATGACTTATTGAATAGAACACGTGAATTCCTTGGCTTCCATATCTCCCATATAATCCATGGGAGAGCATCACGAACATCTTGTGGGAGATGATGAGATTGTAGCTGATCCAGAAATTGTAAAAGATAATTGTGAATCGAAGGCTCTACATTCCGTGGAAGAAGCGGGTAATGAAGTGCTCTCCAAACTGACGCAGCAAAGTTACATTCAAAGAGAGCATGACTTATAGTTTCAGGTTCCTGTTTGCAGATTGTACAAAGAGAGTCTTGAATGATTTGCCTATTCCGCAGACGATCGACAACAGCTAAAGCTCCTGAAGCAGCACGCCATAAAAATACCTTAATTTTTGGTATTGTTCTTATCTTCCACAGCTTCCCTTTGAGCTTGTTACCAGCTAATTGATGAGTATGAAGACTAATGCCATTGTGTTTCAGTTGTTGCAGGAGTTTGCTACCACTTTTAACACTATACTGGCCATCACGAGTAAAGGGCCAAAAACAATCATCCCTGAGAAATGGATGGGGTGGAAACGCTTTTATCTTCATCACATCCGACGGGATAAAAAGATCTTCTAGTTTAGTGTCATTCCACTGTCCACTAGAAGTTATAAGGTCCGAGACCTTCAAGTGAATATCATGGATAAGTGAGGCAGCATACGGGCTACGAGGAAGAGTATCAAGCACCCATTTATCATTCTAAACTAACGTGTTACACCCATCTCCTATAGATTTCATAAGGCCCTTACCTAACAAAGAACGTCCGTAGCATATACTTCTCCAAGCGTATGAAGGTCTTGTACCAAAACCAGCTTCGATAAACTCCTTATTAGGGAAGTATCTAGCTTTGTAAACCCTTGATAGTAAGGATGAAGTGTCATTAATTAGTCTCCATCCTTGTTTAGCAAGTAAGCACAGATTGAAGTCTTTAAATTCTCGAAATCCCAAGCCACCATCTTTCTTTGACTTGCATAAATTCTTCCAAGGGATCCAATGAATCTTCTTTCTATTATCGGCATTACTCCACCAAAAACTAGCTAAAGCACTTGTGAGTTTATGACATTGATGCTTCGTTAATTTGAAACAAGACATGGCATAAACCGGAAGTGCAAGTCCAACGGATTTGATTAAAATCTCTTTCCCACCATAGGATAAAGTTTTAGAGTGCCAACTTGATATCCTTGATTTTAATCCGTCCGTAATGTAAGCTAGAAGATCTCGTAATGTAAGCATAAGTTTTTCATTTATAGTTGTGTTTATTTATTTGTAACTTCTCATTTAGAATAAATATTTTTTTTTTTGCTAACAATTGCTTTTATATACAATATATGGTTATGACTTTTCATGACATCTTTTTCATCACACTTTTTGAAATTTATTTAAAACCACTCTAGAAATCTGTTTTTATAAATATTTTATTGAATGTAGAATTGGGTTATATTTTGAAAAAGAAATAGTAATAGAAAAGATAATATTATTAAATAGAAACTTCCACTAAAATATTCAATAATTGAAAACATATTTCCGTGTACGAAAAAAAACATTTTTTCATAAATATAAAGTTATAATGAAAAACACAACTATAAAAGCAATGTTACCTTTTTGGAATGTAACTTCCAGCAATGAATAGTTGTAACTTTTGAAAGTAACTTTTTACAATTTATAAATAAGCAGTCAATGATCTTATAATTAACAATTTCAAATTATCAAAATGAATAGAAAGATATTTGAAGATTTACCTACATATAGTTTGTTACAAAACATTCATATGAAAAAGTATCAACAATATATACTTGTTAGAGTAATTAGGATATGGGAAGCAAAAAATCCTAAATTAATGGATGAATTAATAAGTTTAAATTTTTTTATTAGATGAAAAACATATGTATTTTTTTGCCTTTAAATTTTCTAATTTTATGTACAATATTATAGATTGATACAATTTTTGGAACTGTCTGCTATAAAGACGTTAAACGATTGAAGGATATCATTAAAGAAGAAGAAATTTATTTACTAAGTGATTCTGAAGTTTAGAAAGCCTATGAAAATTATAAAATATCAAATTATTAGCTTACAATGTATTTTAACAATCAAATATCATTTCAAATAATCAAGACTTTGGTAAACCTATAAAATTCGAACATTATCAGTTTTCTAATTCAAATAAAACTTCCACTAAAATATTCAATAATTGAAAATATATTCTCGTGTACGAAAAAAAACATTTTTTCATAAATATAAAGTTATAATGAAAAGAACACAACTATAAAAGCAATGTTACCTTTTGGAATGTAACTTTAACAATGAATAGTTGTAACTTTTAGAAGTAACTTTTCACAATTTATAAATAAGCAGTAAATGATCTCACAATTAACAATTTCAAATTACCAAAACCAATAGAAAGATATTTGAAGATTTACCTACATATAGTTTGTTACAAAACATTCATATGAAAAGGTGTCAACAACATATACTTGTTAAAGTAACTAGGATATGGGAAGCAAGAAATCGTAAGTTAATGGATGAATTAATAAGTTTAAATTGTTTTTTTATTAGATGAAAAACATATGTATTTTTTCTGCATTTAAATTTTCTAATTTTATGTACAATATTATAGAATGATATAATTCTTGGAATTGTCTGCTATAAAAACGTTAAACGATTGAAGGATATCATTAAAGAAAAAAAAAATAATTTAATAAGTGATTCTGAAGTTTGGAAAGCCTATAAAATTATAAAATATCAAATTATCATCTTACAATGTGTTTTAACAATGAAACTGTAATACCTATACTTAGTAAATCCGTAAAACACGAAGTGTGGATGTG
>OVBA01006856.1:0-16012 GCA_900406435.1 Lepidium aucheri
GTCCTCCGCCAAATCGTCCGCCTCACCCTCACTTGGTCGTGTAAACCTTTTTACCCTCCACTCGCCAATTCGTCTTCCGTCAAATCGTCCTCCGACAAATCGGAAACTCGCCAAATCGTCCGCCAAATCGTCCGCCAAGTCGTCCGCCTCCTTTCTTTCAAGTTTCAGAATCGCGACTTCAAGTGGGATCCGATTAGTTAGGGTTTCAATTTGGGCGGGTTGTTTAATGGGTCGGATCATAAGTGGGTCGGGTTTTAAGTTGGGTAGGTTTTAATTGGGCCGGGTTTTATTTGGGTAGGTTTTAATTGGGTCGGGTTTTATTTGGGTCGGGTTTGGGCGGACGGGTTTGGTTTATTTGTCTTTTAATACAGTTTTTATTATAAAAAAAAATGATAAAGAAAATAAAAAATGGCTGATGGCATTTAAGATTGTGTATTTGTGAGAGGTGGCATTAGAGCCATTGTTCCCAAAGTCGGCCCATTAGCCAAGTTTCTATATAAATCTTGTAGGACGTGGTATTCGATCACTGGTTGTGCATGTGCACATGCCTTTAGTGGACTTACCACTAGCCACTGAACTAAAAGCCATTTGCTGCTTCATATTGATTATGTTCGTTTTTGTAATATTTTAAGCTACTATATGAATTCAGATTCGATTATGATCAGCAAAATCTATATTTAAAATTTTAGAGACATACAAACTTCTTAAAACCACACGCTACAATAGTATAATGCTACTCACGTCGGGACAATAACACTATTGTATACCGTGCAAACACGTTCATATGACAAGTTCCTCACTAAACGTATAATTTAATTACAAAAATTAACATTTTTTGTCAACGAGATTAACATTATATAAATCCAAAGAACCAGTTTTGAAAACCTCACTTGCTTTCGTTGCAATTCAACTTAAGAAACATATAAGCAAAGCAAGCCAAAAGACATAAAGCAATGGCTTTCTCAAGCCTCTCATTTGCTGCTTCTTTAGTCGTTTTCTCATCTCTAATCATCTCTTCAGTTGCTTATTATGGCGACGAAGCAGACCCCAACACCGGAAAATTGATTCCAGTCGCCATTGAAGGATTCATCATGTGCAAGTCCGGTGACAAATCTTACCCTATTCAAGGTAAACTAACTTCTTTATATCCAAGACTTATGCCGAGAATTTATGGTCTAGTGGTACTTTTGTGCAAAGCACTTTTCGAGACTCTAGGTTTAGGGTTTCCCGGAAAGTAAAATATATGAAAAAGAAAATTTTCTAGCCCAATGATGGTGGTCATCTGGTCGGATAGATAAATGATAACCTAGATCTCAAGTCGCATAGACTCAGATTCGATTTTCCACTGCAAACTATGAAGGAAATGATTGTGTTATATTATACAATTGTATTACAGACGTTTATATACAAGCCTAAGAGAATCTGACTATTAATGTACAATATATGATTGACGATGTTATAGGGATATGATTAAGTGAAATCATATCAATCATATCTTGTATATTCATTACAAACTTAGAGCACTACTTTTGCATGAGCCGGTTTTATATTTGTTTGGATGATAGAGTTTGTAAGACCATGACTGATCCTAAAAGGAATGAATGGATGCGAGATCAGTAGTATGATGTTGGAATCTCGGTTTTTCAAGTTTAGATGTTTAACATAATATGCAAGTGTTCGACAGGTTTTATCCGTGGGATGTGTCGGGTTCGCCAAGATTGTCTTCCATAAGACTAATTCACAATTTTTTTTTCATTATCTTTGTTACTACAACAATAAACTCACATTTTGTCATTGTTTTGATTACAACAGGTGCAACAGCAAGAATTTCATGTGTGAAGAGTGATGCATATGGAAGAGAAATTGTTCCAGTATCAATACTTAGCGGCAAAACTGATTCTAAAGGTTACTTCTTAGCCACAATGTTCCCTTCACAGCTTCGTCAAGGAAGAATGTTGAGCAAATGCAAAGTTTTTCTACACAAATCTCCAATCGCTGATTGCGATTTCCCAACTGATGTTAACAAAGGTGTGAGAGGCATGACATTGAGCAAGTATCGTGTTCTTGAAGACAAGAGCTTCAAGCTTTATTGGGCTGGTCCTTTCTTCTTCACTTCTGAACCTACTTACTACTAATTACGAGCTTTTGATCAACATGAAGTTTAACATGTTCTTCGAATGTTTTCGTTTGTTTGATTGGTCATGATCTTGTCTGAAAAATGATTCTTTGTTTTTGTCTCTCAACTTTGTTATGTTTCTTATGTTTTAATTTATTTTTTTGGTAAATGTGTATTTTATGTTTTTGTTGTATTTGTTCTAATCATCTAATTAATTAAATTGCTTATATTGAATGTGCCTAAGGGCGATCGAACTTGTTAAAGCTCATTGGTATGAATTTTTTGAGATACATCACAATATAATATACAAAATTTTACTATTTTTGAAAGAATATAAAACCTGACAAATATTAATTTTTTATCTTGAGTTCTTAAAATTTTACTTGCCTAAATTTCTAACCAATTTTTTTTTTTTTGTAACTTTATCATTCTTTTCTAAAAATTGCAAATCAGTCCACCAAATCTAAAACAATATGCAATATATATATATATATATATATATATTGGTTTCAAAGAATTTTCTTTTACCTCCAACTTTATGAGACATGAGGCCAGAATTTAAGTACTCTTAACTACTATACTACTAAAGAATTTTTTGGAGAAATGCTTTTGGTTAAAAATTATTATCTCTACAATGTTCTCTATCCGAATTTAATTCCGAAAAATCACAATTTACTCTATATAGTATTATTTAGAATACCAGAAGAAAAAATTTGGTTTATCGATCGTTCCTAGTCGATTCAACTATTGACGACAAATTTTTCTTTTATGGTGTACACATTACATTTTCAAAATTTTAAATGACTGATGTATTATCATAACTTGGATTACATTGCTTATTGTTTTGTTTTATTTCGTTTAGTGATTGCATTTTTTTAAAAAAAATAGAGGTTGAAATTGCAAAAGAAGAAAAAGGATCAAATGGAAGATTTTTCTTTGCTTAAATTCTAGAACTTAAAATAAACAGTTTTGGGAAATGCATTTTTTTCTATGTGCAAGTATATGTTTTACAGAGTATCATCTACATATTACAACGTATGTTCATTTCACTCTTTTGGTCTTTATATACAATGACCTTAATTTATTGAATAAAATTACACCATCTAAAAGAATTTAACTCAAAATGATAATTATATATATTTTTTCAAGAATATTATAAGAGCTCTCTACCTCTACTTTGGAGCAACCAGACTCTCTTCTTAAGTTTGCTTATTTTCCCAGAGAACATGACAAAACTTCATGGCCTAGAACATAAGTCCTTTGGCTTTTTAACACTCAAGTACTTGAGTATTATCTGTTGATCTTGGCCAGCTACAACCACTTGACCATCCCAATACACCCAAGATTATATCCACCTTTGCGCAAACACTAACCTGGGAGTTACAGATCCATGGAGCATGGGTTAGGGTCTAGTGATCGAAGGTACTAAGAAGCAAAAAGAGTTACAAGAACATTAGGACATATTACCAAACTTTCACTGTTTGCTTCTATTTGAAACAACATTACTGCTAATCCTCTTCCTCTGTCAATCTCGGCCTGCAATAAACAATGAGCTTTATAAGATGAGTTGTTAAAAAGTATAATGTGTTCAGAGCAAGTTTTGAAGTTAAATCACTCACCACACAAGAACATACTGTGATGCCTTCAGCTGCAAGGACTGTGGTAACCTCGGCGATGATGCCTGGCAAGTATAACAAAGAGTTCTTCATTTTACTATTGAGTTGTTGGAATCATCAAGCATCACTATAAGAAAATGAAGATTCATACCTTTGCGATCCATGGATACTACACACAACCATTCGATGGAGTGACTTTCGAGATGATGCCATGCGGCAATTTTACTGTCTCGCCAACTGTCTAAGCCGGGTAACACTTCTTTATAAGCAGGTATATTAGCAGGCAAAATCTTGGCAATTCCATCTCCAGGTAGGAGGAACTCTGGTTCATCCAAACTCAAGTTTTTTAGGGCTTTATTGTGTTTTCCATTCACCTTTGGGGCCCAAACGCTTCCGTTTTGAGGAGTGGGAGTTGTATCTCTGGTTTTGTCTTGTGACTGGAACTGCTTAACATTGACGAGGATTTTCTCCCACCATTGCAGGCTCTTTCTTGAATCTTCTATGAAATCTTCTACATCATTATCAGAGTCCGCCACAAAGTCATTCACTTGATCTTGGGTAATTTCAGCAGCACATTGTGCAGCTTGCTCTCTTAGGAACTGGAACAAGACGAGAGAAATGAATTAGAAATAGTGAGCCACTTAGACTAAAGTAAGCAAATGAAAGTAACATACTCTCATAATCTTGTGTCTTGCACTCCTTGTTTTGGCATGTTGCAACCATTGTTTATGTCTCTGGAAAGCAGATTTGCTTGAGAGGGCCTGTGATGCGACAATAATAATAAAAACATGAGAAAGCTTGTAAAATACCTAGGTAATAGAGCATGATGAACGCAATCAAAATTTCTCAACGCAAGACAGAAAAGAAAAGGAGAAATAAAAAAACACATGCAAAAGATAAAAGGTACAAACGTTGTAAGTGACTATCTCCACGACTTCAGCATTCTCAAGAACGTGCGTCGGAGAAACAAGATTACCATTGACCTGCAGTTTCAAGCCATTGAGTATCCTTAAAGACCGGTCCAGATGTTTTCTATATATAAAGATAATAGAAAGAGAATTTAAAGACATCATGGAATGAAGGACAGGAATGGGAAAAATACCTTAGCTGCTACCATCTTGTTTCCGATTTCTGTGTGAATCAGATAAGCATAGTCGACAACAGAGGCACCCTTTGGAAGGTTCTTTATCTGCAAATAGAGTAACTAATCATTTATAGAAAAACGTAAAAATCTAGATGATGTGTACGATGCCTCAAGGTGTAGTCCTTACCTCTCCTTTAGGTGTGAATACAAACACACGACTACCTAAAAGGTCCTTCGTAATGGTATCCACAAACTCTCTAGATGTCATGTTACCCACAAACTCCTCTTGCCATTCCCTTATTGCATTTAGCCACCCAACCTGGAATACACACAGTCATAATTAACATCATACAGAGAAGGCATAAACGAAAACATCACTGCCAACATCTAGCACTCTCTGCATTTTTACTTCTGAGTAAGGTCAGTAAATACCCTGAGTGCAAAATCTGCATTGTTGAGGCAACCCGTCTTACCCCTTGCATTTCTACCTAAAGGAACTGAATTTCCAACTAACCCAGCAGAAAGAGCCTTGCCATTATAATAAACAGCAATGCCCCTCTCTGCAATCAGGTCCATCTCCTCGGTTCTGATCTGCAGAGAAATATGTAGTTTTAATACCCAGTCAAATCAGCCTTTTAGAAATTTCCTCATGCGTCAACCTTTTAAAAACAAAAATCAGATTCAATTGTACTCATTATTAGCCTTTCCCTAAGAAATGTGATGAAATAATCAAATACCTGAACCTCAAGTCGAAACATACTCTCGTACAAGAACGGAATCACAGTAGTATGAAGGCTCTGGTAACCATTAGGCTTTGGGGTCGCAATGTAATCTTTTACCTGTAACGAAGAGGTAAGACATGTGCTCAGAAGTAATGTAGTGAATATATATCCTGAAGAACAGAAGATCAGATGCATACAGTTCGGGGTATAGGTTTCCAGATCTCATGAACTAGCCCAAGAACATGATAGCATATCTGCATTGAAACAGAATGAGAAAGTTAAGTTACATACCAGAATGAATCGGAATAAAAGATACTCACTTCCTTATCATTGGGGTTTTACCTGTTGTGGACTGCACAAAGGCCCGACTCCCACAGAAGGTTTTGGCTTTACAATAATCCGTAACTGCTAAAATACACAAATTAGGATAAGTAGCGTGTTAACAATCAAATTAAGCTCGCAGATGGATGTTCTGTATTCAAAACCTGTAATACAACTTGGAGAGAAGAGTTCAAAACAAACCTGAGCAATCTGGTTGTAGTCATTAATTGATCCTTTTGATTTGAGTGCAGCTTTGTATATGCTGCACGTAAAAATAAGAGACTTCAGATGCTGAGGAAAAGGGTAAATTACAGAGTAAAATGAAGAAGTCGTTTATTAACCCACCTGTAAGTTTCTTTGCAAACAGATCGAACATCAGTATTCACAGTCACAAGATCCAGAAATTGATCATCTTCAATCTTTTTCACCAAAATTCTGTTTGCCTAAGATACATAGTAGGACTCTGTGAATGCAGATGAACTAAATAAACACCCAGATGAAATCACAGTTCGAAAGGTCAAAAAATGAGTAGGTTGACAATCAACGTCCTTCTTTTTAATTTTCTTTTTCAATCAATGTTTTAGCAATTTAAATTCAGAGCTGATAAAGAGTTGGACTCACCTCAGTAAGTTCTTTTTCATGCTCTTTGTAGAGGTTAGCTATCCTGCTTGTGACTCTATCATAATCCTCAGCACTTACGTACATGAAAGATAGATTTTCCAGTTCTGACTGCAAGATTACCACCACACAACTCAGAAAACCATGGACACAACAACTGAGATGATTAGGTTTTATATACACAAACATAGATTTCAACTGATGTGACTGGAAACTGCGGCCACTTCATGGCATGATATTGTTATCAGAATAGTATTAAGAAAAAACAATATGTAACAGGTTATACCTTTATAGAATACATTCCAAGCAATTTCGCTAAAGGAGCAAAGACCTGCAAAGTCTCCCCGGCAATGCTGGACTGGACGAAAGTCACAAAATTATTAGTTATACTTCTCATGAAACATAGAGCTACTGTATGGGCGACAAATCTCAACTACTTGAAAGAAACACCTGCTTATGGGGAGGCATGTGGCAGAGAGTTCGCATATTATGCAACCGGTCAGCTAGCTTGACGATAATGACGCGGACCTGTAATGAAAAGCAGTTAGATCTGCTGATGGATAATATAACCATACCAACTGAAACACAATCTTAAGAGACTGCCACCTCATCTGTCATCGCGAGAAACATCTGCCGCAAATCATCTGCTTTTACATCTTGTATAGATTCACTTTCCGTCTTACACTTTAACTTTCCCAGTTTTGACACCTAAGAGGGAAATAACTTCTATAAGTGATGAACAACTACATGGCAGAGGAAACGTGGAATTCTTTTTCTAAATGGTTAAGAGGATAAAAAAATATTGCAACAAACACACATAGCCAGACCTTGGTCTCCCCTTCAACAATGTGACGCACAGTTGCACCAAATTCTTCTTCTATTTTTTCAAAGGTAATGAAATTTGTATCTTCCACTGTGTCATGTAGTAATCCAGCAACAATAGACTCCCAATCCAATTCCTATACAAGTAAAAGAGTAACTCATCAAGCTTTCCAAATAAACATCACGTGAATCCATATACACAACATATCATGCAACTCACAAGTTCTCCAAGGATACGAGCAACTGCAACCGGATGTATAATGAATGGTTCCCCACTACGTCTCTTTTGACCATGATGTGCCTCAAACGCTAACTGCACAAACCTTTCTTACTGAATTAAGAATTGAATACAAGAAATTGCAAACAAACTTCAACAATAGCACGTGAAATGGAAAAAAAATATATATAGGATTTAGCTCGATGATGACTTTCAAATATGAAGAAACTTATATCATCATACCTTAAGGCCCTTTCGAACAAATTCTAACTCTTTACAGGGTAAGTAAGATATTGCTGGGAAAAGTTCCTGCAGAGACAACCACCCATTAGAATTGTACAGAATATCGTGCCAGTAGAATGCCAATAAAAAAAGAATAGGTTAGTGTATCGTACCTCCCACAAAGTTTCAACGGTCACATCATCATATGCACCAGAAGACTCAGCTGATAAGCAATACAGTTCCCATCTTTGACTACTACCATGAGATAATCTGGACTTCAAGATTTTTCTCACATTTACAAAGTAAGGAGCCTCAGAAAAGCCTACGTCATATTCATCCCTTTGCCAGGCGCACTACATTATCCAAAGCAGTTACTATAAGGAACCTCGATAAACAGATAGCAAATACTGCCACCATGGCTACTTGGACAAGATGATCATATACAAAAACAGTATAAACACAATTCTGGAGCTTAAAATATCCCATTCAAGCGATGCAAGATAATCCTAACACACCCACAACATAATAAGAAGCTATAAAGAATACTTACAGATTTTGTTCTGCTCTTTCTTCCATTTCTGCCACTTAAATACAAAGAACACACAGGTGGATGAGCAGTGCTAGCTAAAAACCCAGTTAACGCTCTTGGAGCTTTCCAAGCACAGGAGAGAGCATTGCAATCACTTCTTGCATTCCCTTCTCCTTTGGTTAAATTACATATGTTCACGCATTCCACAGACACTGCATTGTACACACATAAATCAATCAATAAACCCAAAACAGGACAAACCAAAAAGTATAAAATGTAGATGCATGAAGTCAAGGCAATAAATTTGTAACAAAATCTAAAATTCCCTTAACCAGTAATAGAAAATAGTGGTCCTCAACAAGAAAAGTCGGTTGTGTTTAGTTGGCACACGAAATTACTCAAAGAAGCACTAGAACAAAACCCAATCCCTAAAAAACTTTACTTTCCTACGTTTCTCAGCAACAAAACAGATATGAGAACGAAAACACATAGAAATCATCACCCAAGTGGATTTTCCCTTCCTGGAACACAAACACAAAACACTAGGGAATTCAAAGCAAGTGAAGTGAACAAGAACTAGAACTAGATTTCAAATTCAATTATACGTGAACTTTATGAATCCAAAGCAGAAAACAAAGCTTCCCTTAAACTCTCTTTGAGAGCGTGTGTCCGCAACGAACATGGAAATAGATAAAACAAAATCATTAACAGAGAAAACGAAAGAACACGCACCGGACATGGAAGAAGCAGAAGTCATTGCTAATGAGGCAAAGCAATAGCAAAAAATCCATCCACCATTTGATTGAACAAGAATTTGAAAATCTCGAGATTCCGAAATCGCAGAGATGGGAATTAAGAACTCCCTAGGCGAGTGAAATTCGGATAGAGAGACGCACAGAGTGATGTGAAGAAGGAGAAGAAGAAGAGAGGAGAGGAGAGGAGCGAGAGAGAGATTATCAAGTCTCAGGTAGCCTTCCCTGGCCACACAAATACCGTCCGATATACAAAGCCCAAAATTAAAACTTTAAAAGAGATAATTTTTTCTCTTCTAGTCAAAGATTAAAATAAACCCTAAAATAAATATACATATATATTCTCACTTTATGTTAAAAACTAAAATACTTATATTAGTCAATGTGTTACTACATAAAATAAAAATAAAAATATTTTTTTAACCTTACTATAATTAGATCAATAATATTCAATTCATAGCGAAAGCTCATATCCTAAAATCATTTTTCGCTCATATCCTAAAATTATTTTTTCTTCTACCTTACATCGGAAAAAATTGAACCATACTACTAGAATTTGTAAAATGACTACCAGTGGATCACTTGTCCTCGGCCGTCAAATCATGTTAAGTTAATGTGTTACTACCAAAAAATAAAAAAGTCAAATAGTTTTAAGATTAGGGATTATTAAAACATTAAAATGATTTAATAATTTAACTATAGAAAGCTGGAATTTAATTGTTTTACAAATACTTACAAATAAAATCATGTGTTATTGATTATATCATTTATAAACAATAGTTAAAATATGAAAATGAATTATTATTTTTTAACAACAATGAATTATTTTTGTAATGAATTTGAATGTATTTTGAAACTAAGTCTATAATAAACCGCTCAACATGTTTTATATGGTATTTAAAGAGATGTTTTTAATTACTATTAAATTATTTAAGATATTATGGGGCAATGTTGTAAGAATTATTAAAATTGAATTTTTAATGAATTTTTCCCAAAAAAACTTTTTTAGTGAATATTTACTTGTGATTTTGTAACTGAGCATAAAATTTTTTCAGTGATTGTAAAATGTGTGAGAATCATCATCAATTTTTATCAATAATTTTATTAATTTCATTTGTTATTAGAGAAATATAAAAATAGAAAACACACATATTTATTGAATTTACTATGTATATGCACATTAAAATTTTCCCGGAAAAAAAAGTATTTCAAATATTGTGAAATTTACAACCGGTAAACAAATAAACAACCATATTTAGAAAAATTGATAACAAGTAAATCACATATAGAAATAAAACAAATCAACAACAAAATATATATAAAAAAAAACTTATGGAGTTAAAATAGTGTTAATAAGAAGAGCATCTTTGCAAAGCTTCAACAAGTTTGTGTTCCTTTGAGCAAGCTCAGCATCATTACCAGCACGATCATTCAAAGCATTTTCACAACTTTCACCATCACTAATAGCTGTATTAAGCCAAATATCAACATCAATATACAAATTCTGCATCAAAGCAGCCAAAGAATCATCAAGTTGTGCAACTGCATCTAAGTAATTCTTAGAACAATCATCAAGTGTGTCTTCTAAAGCTGGTTCGAGATTCTTTTGTTTTAGTTTGGTTTTAATGTAAAGTGATGTGTCTGAAGCATTTGATGATGCAATGCTTAATGCAATTACACCAAGTTTTGCTGCAGAGGCTGTTTCTGCTTCAGGACGTGACATTAAGCTTGATACACAAAACTCTTTGTCTTCGGATTTTTCGCAAAGTTTTTCAGCTAAAGCTTTGCCTTTCTCTGTGAATGTTGGTGGTGGTGCTTTTCCGGCGAGAACCACCGTGATGGAGAGGGAGAGGAGAAGAAGAAAAAAATTTCCGATCATTTTCATTGTTTTTTTTTCTTCTCTTCTTTTTTACCTCTTATGATGTTTATATATATATTAAAAAAAAAGAATCAAATTGTTAATTTGTTTATTTAAAGAGCTTTGAAAACTTTATTTTTGGGTTTTCCTATTTTATCTTTTTTTTTACATCTGTTATTCTATTTTTAAGTTTGTTTTTCTTCCCCCACTCAAATTTGTTTTAGGTTATTGGTTTTTTTTTGTCATGCTACTTATTTTGAGGTTGAAGAGAGTTGTTTTTACGATAAATAAGGTCAATGTAAGTGTCAATGATGGTTCTTATGAAAAGCCTTTGAAAGATTGTGAGTTTTACTTCTTTGAAATAGTTTTTTCATACAAAAATAGACACTTCTCAATATTTTAAATAATTCATTAACATTTTAAAAAACTAACTATCAAAAAATATAATGTACATATTCTTTCCGTTTAGAATATAAGTTGTTTTAGAGGTTTTTTGTTTTAAAGTATAAGTTATTTTCCGAAAACCAAGACAAAAAGTATTGTTTCATATTTTATTTCATTTTCTATTTTCTTTTAACCAATTTCTCTTCCTTTCTTTAATTAAAATTAAAAGTTGAGATAAAATGATGGATTTTTCTAGAGAATACAAAAAAAAACAAAAAAAAATCTTAATCGGCGTACAATCAAACAAAATAACTTATATTATGAAACGGATGGAGTATTATTTTTCGTTGGAGTTGTAGCTCGTTATTCAGATATGAGACACTCTCATTTGCTATAGGATGTTTCGTCATTAGCTTGAGTTTTGCATAGCTAGTTGCGGTGGTCTTGGTCTTTGAATTTACGGTTATAGTTATTTAAGTTTTTGTCCATAAGGGTTTTAGCTCAATATATTTCGGAAATTCTATTTTATTTTCTCTATTTTGGTTTTAATCTATGAGAATATCTCATTATTTCACCAATTTTCATATTCGAACTTTGCATTCTCTAACCTATGAATCTTTAGTGAAAAATAACACAAAACTATTAATAAAGAGGATTTTAAAAATACCATTTTTGATATGTTTTTTTCAAAACTTATCATAGCCTAACTAAACTGACATTATTTGTCAATTAACCTTTCGCAAACTTAATTTATAACAAAAAAATTGTTAGATCGTGAATCTGATTTGAGAATAAGAAAAGTAACTTCCCAAAAACATTGCACAAAAACAAGTTTTACTTATTAATAGAAGAAGAAGCAAAGAATACTAACAATTCGATATAAGTTGAATATTGGATAATTTAAATAAATTGAAGAAGCCTAAATTTATAAGTTGAATATTTAGTTTTAAAACTGAATCATGTCCATACCGAAAACTATATAGGATGAGTCAAAAAATTCAAAAGAAAGAAAAATTTAAAAAGTTGAAAAATAGTTTTCTTTTTGTCTTTTTTTTTCTTATTATTTATTATGATTTAAATTTGTATTTAAAAAAATTTATATCAATTTTGTTTAGCTAAAAATTAATATAAATATTTTTAAATGAATATTAAAATTTTTTATAAACCAATTTGAAATATTTAATATACATATTTTTAAAATAATATTGAAAATTACAAACAAATTTAAATAACAAACAAAGTGGCCAAGGATGTGTGGTCTAGTGGTATAGGCCATTTTAGCATTTCTCATGCATCCAAGCTTGATTTTTCTCAGATGCAAAGGGAAAAAAAAAGTTAGCTATGGATCACGCCTTTGTCGATTCCATTAGTAATAAAAAGAATGAATAAGGTTGACAAAAGTAGAAAAATAAACAAAATTAAGTGTACCCATAAAAACCCCATATTATTTTGGGTTTTATTTTGATAGTTTTAATAAAACTCTAAGTCTTACTTAGTTTTTCTATTTTGACCCTTTTTCGACGGGTTTCATTTGGGTCGAACTCGAACCTGGTTTTTTTTATCTATTCTAAGAGCATCAGCATTAGTGAGAAACTCATTGAGTCTCTCATCAATATAATATTATAATTTTTGGGTAAATTTTAGGTCAAGAACTCTATATTCATTTTGGTCTCCATTGGTGAGAGACTCACTAAGTTTCTCACTAAATTTCTTATCAATATAATATTAATAAATAATAATTATATATAACTTTTACAATATATTTTTAGACTTTCAAAAGTTCCATAATTTATTATGATTTCTATTTTTTAAACTAAATAATTAATTTTAAGATTATTTTGATTAAATTAACTTTAGCTAATTAAATATAATATTAATATGTAGCTTAAAGTTATATATAATGGATCTTGTTAGATAAATAATTTTATTTTTATAATTTATAAAAAATAAAAAACAAAAAATAAAAATATATAAATGATTTATTTACCTTCTAAATTATAAAGAAATTAGATTATTATGAAATAAATTAGGACTACTCATAAAGTGACATGTGTCACATGAGAAAAATTTTTAAGAGGTTCTCAATTAAAAACCGATTCTTCTCTTATCCTATTAAAATAATATTTTATTTTTATTTTGATTTAAATTAATGTTGAGAAAGCCATAGAGAAACCACGAATGCACATAGTGTAACATCCCTAGACAAAAGAAAACTTGGTTAATTATTGTGTTACAAGTCAACGCAAGTAAAACTACAATACTCGGCCCATAATGGGCTTAAAGAAAAACCCAATTAAAAACCAAAGGTTAATTGCGGAAGAGTAACCCTAGAAAAATGTCATATATAATGATATTTACTTCTTCTCCGCCAAAATCAAAATCCAGAAGGGAGGGGCTAAAATGGTTTCGCTGAAGCTCCAGAAGCGACTTGCAGCCTCAGTGCTGGACTGCGGGAAGAAAAAAGTATGGCTAGATCCGAATGAAGGGAGTGATATCTCCATGGCCAATTCGCGTATGTTCTTCTTCTTCATGCTTTATTTACATTTCTGTTTGAGTTTGATTTTCTCCGACTTGTGCTGGTTACATCTTTGAATGAAGCTTGTTGATGATGGTAGAGAAAACTAGAATAGTAAAGGATGTCAATAGCTTAACTCGTAGGAGACATTGAATGATTTGAATTGAATCATATGAATTTGAGCTTTGAAATGGTACTGTTGCAAGTTCGTAATCGGATTCTTAGAATTGTCAAAAAGTTTCAACAGATGTTAATATCACATATTAGTAGTTTCGGATTATTACACTATCTTCCTCACGGATCCGGTAGGCTTCAATTCCGGTGTATTGTGGAATTAAACATGCCATAGCACAGTGATGTATCATAATGTGGTGTAATTCTGAGCTCATTCTTGAATGAAAAGAGCAAGCTTATGTATTCTTCATAACGAATATAATAAGTGAATTTAACTTCCAATTTCCAATTTGGCTTTCGATTTCAGAATCAATTTTGATTCTATTTCCGCGAAAGGTTGAATTGACCTAGTCAATGCAGAGTTAGTAAACAAAAAAATTAAAATTCTAATCAACCACATCTAAAGTTCAATGTTTAATTAATGATTTTCGCGACTTGAAAAGTTAAAATGACATTTTTCCCAATTCTGATTATGGATTTTGGATTGTTATGTAAAGGCCAAAACATCAGGAAGCTTGTGAAGGATGGTTTCATCATCAAGAAGCCAACGAAGATCCACTCACGATCAAGAGCACGACAATTGAATATAGCCAAGAGAAAGGGACGTCACTCTGGTTATGGTATGTAAAATTTGACCTACAAAGCCACTTTTGAAAACTTACAACAGATGATTTATACCATTTATACGACTATTGTATATAAATGATTAAGGTAAGAGAAGAGGTACTCGGGAGGCAAGGTTACCAACAAAGGTATTGTGGATGAGGAGGATGAGAATTCTGAGACGTCTATTGACAAAATATAGAGAGTCTAATAAGATTGACAAACACATGTACCATGACATGTACATGAAAGTTAAGGGAAATGTCTTTAAGAACAAGCGTGTATTGATGGAAAGTATTCACAAATCAAAGGCTGAGAAGTCTAGAGAGAAGACTTTGTCTGATCAGTTTGAGGCTAAGAGGGCTAAGAGCAAGGCTAGTCGAGAAAGGAAACATGCTAGACGGGAGGAGCGTCTTGCTAAGGTAACTTTTTCTGACCATTTGTGTTTTGACAGTATGGGATTGAGTTGTGATTAGTTTTATATGAAATGGGTTTTGTGTTACCTATCATTTCAGGGTCCTGGAGGAGACATACCTGCTGTTGCACCACCGGCGCAAACCGCAGAGTAAGTTTTGATCTTTAATCGACAAATCTGTTCATGTGTGTTTGGTAATATCATTCTAAACGGTTTCATTTGGTTGTTTGTTCTTGCAGGGTACCAACAAAAAAGTCTAAGAAGTGAGAAACTTGTTCAATAGTTAATTATTTTAGCAGTGATTTTAATGGTGTTTGTGATTCAATTTTGGGAAAAACACTTTGGTTGTGACAAATATGAAATCTTTGTCAGTTCACTTCAAAGTTCATTATGTCTTAAGTTCTTTGTCTCTCTTATACAATCTTATCAGCAATAGTCTCTATTAAGACTTTGCACGTTAATTACGATTTAGTTGATTATAAGCGAATTAGAATAGAAATTAAATGGCTTTACATCAGATATTGTTGGAGTTAGTCATTTGTAGAATTTGTTAATGTGAGTACTATTTTGTGAATATTATTTATTGAAAAAATTAACTAATATAATTACTTTATTTTATATATTATTATTTTATTTTTTTTTGTCCAAATTTTATATATTACTATGATAACATTTTTTTTCTTCAAATTACTTTAATCTACTTTTTTTTCAAATATATCCATTTTATGTTGCACTTCAAAAATATCCATTTGCCGAATTATTGTTAGGTTACACAATACAAATTCTGAATTATCTGTAGCATAATTAGATTTGTGTTCGTTTAATTTTAGTAATTCCTAAATAGAAATTGTGAGTAATATTTATTTTATCAGATTTTATAGAACTAATTAGATCATGCCCTATTTAGGGAACTAACTTAGACCATCTTCAATAGTTGCCTTCATTTTTTCTTTCAAAAATGAAGTTCTCTATAAATGAAGAAGAGGTTTGCTTCAATGGTTTCCTTCATTTTTTTCTTCAAATGAATATTTTAATAATATGTTG
>OVBA01006857.1:0-15575 GCA_900406435.1 Lepidium aucheri
CTTGTACCTTTAAAGACCAGCTTAGGTGATAGGAATCCATAGGTTGTATGCTGTGTTCAAGGATGATTACTTGATGGTTTCCAAAATGATAGAGCCCACATGTGGATAACGGGTTAGCCTAGCCAAGCCGTTTGTTAGACAAGGTTACCCCATTTGTGTGTTCAGCTTTTCCACCTTAGGTCATTGCACTTGCTTGAGGCCAAGCAAGATCTAAGTTTGGGGGAGCTGATAAGTGTGATTTTTAATGGTTTTAAAGTACTATTTTAGGTTGTTTTGAATCCGTTTAGCTAGTTTCCCTTGCATTTAGGTCCATTTAGGTTAGTTTTGCACTTTTTGCATTTGCATTTCGAGTTTTGGAGTTTTCCTAGGTAATGGAGCAAAAAAGAGCCTAAAATGGAGCTAAAATATCGGAACAAGCTGCTAAGGAGAAGAAGTTGCTCAATACTCGAATCACAGCCTCGCGGTTCGCTGGCGCGGATCGCTCGGTTCACTAACAGAAAGAAGCCTCAGTCACCTGCCTCGACCTATCCATCGCGAGGGAAGCTCAACCTGAACCACTCAAACCATCTACACGGCATTAACCTGCGAGGAAAACATCAAGACCACTCGTCGATGTTCAAGCTCGCCATTGACCAGCGAGGAGAAGATTTCTGGTTAAAAACTTAAATCGGTTTAGCCATTAGGGTTACGCTGATAACTCTATAAATACCCTTTGTTGGTCATTTTATCAATCATCTGATGTTTAGCTAATAAAAAACTCTCTCTAACTTCGTTTGTAGCTTTATATTTGGAACTTAAGGTACTTTGTTTATGCATTTTGTGCTTTAATGAATTGAGTATTTGCTTAGATCTTTGCCATTTACTTTCTGTTCTTTATCTTATTATTGCTGTTCTTACTTTTCAATATGAAATCTCCCTTGATCCCCCACTCTCAATCGATGATGAGTGAGTAGATCCTTGTGGATCTCGAGNAGGAAATCTCTGATCCACTCGCCCATGCAAATAGTGATTTGATCCGATCTCTTCTCATATGACCGAGCTTAACGCCAATCTCTCCCTGATCAAGAGAGATCTGATTTGGGCCGAAACCCCAAAGCTAGCGCTAAGGGGATCGGAGACCAAAGTGTCATATGAGAGATGGCTTAGATCCGCCGAGGAGAGATCTAGCATGTGGATCAGTCATTAAACACTTCGGGCCAGACTTTATGCTTTGGATCCGGCTAGATCACGGCTAACGTTGTAATGGATTCGCCGGATTGGAAAGGGATCTTCACCACGAGAGTGGGCTGATTTATCTTGTCCCGGTTTAGAGCTCGCTTTATATAGCTCGCTTTATATGGATCGGTGAGTTAACCGCCAATCAACCATTCCCTATCCTCTAGATTCATGCTTAATTTTATAGTTTATTTCATTTGCTAGTTTTCACTCTGTTTTATGGTCATTTCCCTGTTTTGAATGTTCTTGCTCTNAGTACTAGATAGGCTGTTTGCAAGTACCACCGAGTATTGGTTCGACAATCCACCAACTTACCACTACCCTACAATGATTTGATCACAGACCGAAAAATCTTGTTATCAACTCGTCAAAGTGCGTAAGCATTAGAGTTAATTAAGCAAACTGATCAAAGACAAATTGATTCAACTCCTCGAAAAGAATGTGACAAGATTCGCATGGAAAGCAAGTGACATGCCACGAATCAACCTAGCCATTGCAAGCCATAGGCTAAATATTGATCCAACATATAAGCCGAACAAGCAAAAGAGAAGGAAGCTTGGATCAGAAAGAATGAAGGCCGTAATTGATAAGGTCAAAAAGTTAACTAAAATTGGGTCTATAGCCAACCCTGAATGGCTAACCAACCCAGTGGTCATTCCAAAAAAGAATGGAAAGTGGCGAGTCTGTGTCGACTTTACAGACTTGAACAAAGCTTGCCTTAAAGATAGCTTCCCATTGCCAAACATCGATCGAATTATTGTGGCAACTGCGGGAAATGAACTTCTTTAATTCACGGTTGCTTTCTCGGGATACAATCAGATTTGGATGCATCCTGACGACATGGAGAAAACCTTGTTCATCACATAGTGAGGAACTTATTTCTACAAAGTCATGTCGTTCGGGTTAAAGAACACGGGAGCAACCTATCAGCGATTAGTGAACAAGATGTTTACCGATCAACTCGGGCAAACAATGGAAGTGTACATAGACGGTCAACTCATGCCATGATGGTCAAGTCGCTAAAGACAGAAGATCATGTCGATCACTTAGCTAGTTGCTTCCAAACACGGAACGAATATTAGATGAAGCTTAACCTGGTGAAATGCACGTTCGGGGTTACCTCAGGAGAATTCCTTGGATACGTAGTCACTAAAAAAGTAATCAAAGCTAACCCAAAGCAAGTTAGGGCAACCCAAGATTTGTCTTCTCTAAAGAATAAACGAGAAGTGAAAAGATTGATAGGTTGTATAGCAGCCTTGAACCGCTTTATATCGCACTCAAACGATAAAATATCTCCCATTCTACAATTTACTGCGTGGAAATAAGAAGTTCAAGTGGGACGAAACTTGCAAAAAGGCTTTTTACGGGTTGAAAGATTACCTTTCAACACCTCCGATCCTCGCGAAACCAGAAAACAGAGAACCATTGTACTTATACATCGCAGTCTCAACGTCAGCAGTAAGTGGTGTATTAGTGCGAGATGACAGAGGAACTCAGTACCCAATCTTTTACATTAGCAAGTCTTTGGATAGAGCCGAGTCCAGATACCCGAATACCAAGAAACTCGCGTTAGCAGTAGTTACTTTAGCAAGGAAGCTACAACCTTACTTACAGTCTCATACCATTATAGTATTAACAAATCATCCACTGCAAACAATTCTGCATAGTCCAAACCAATTAGGGCGATTGACCAAGTGGGTGATTGAGTTGAGCGAATACGACATCGAGTTCAAAGGACAAACAAGAGTGAAGTCGCAGGTTTTAGTCGACTTCATAATTAAATTATCTCCTGATCTAGAGCCTCAAGAGTCTGCCAAAGCCCATCAAACATGGAAGATATACGTAGATGGATCTTCATCACAGTATGACTCGGGAATTGGTATCCAACCATAGAGTCCAACGGGAGAAATTCTAGAACAATTGTTCCGACTTGCAATAACGAAGCCGAGTATGAAGCATTGATCGCAGGAATAAAGTTGGGTAAGGAAGTTCGAGCAACCGAAATCGATTACTATTGTGATTCATAGCTAGTCATTAACCAGGTTAACAAGGGCTACGATACGAAGATCAAATGTAAGCTTACCTCAAAGTCGTTAAAGAGCTGATTAAGGATGTGGGATTCAAGATCAATAAAATATCTAGATCCGAGAACACATCTGCAGATGCTCTAGGCGCTCTCGTATCCACAATGGACCCCGTTGAGAGATGAATAATACCAGTAGAGAATATAGATCATCCGAGTATAAGCTTACCAAAAAGAGACCTCAAACTCGTCTTGGTTATAGATGACGCCCAAGACGAGTCAGATACCAAGATGGTAGACGCTGAGCAGATTAACAAATCAAAAGGTTATTGGCGAGATGAGATCCTTGCATACATCCTTGACGGTTAAATACCAGGGGATAGATGGGAAGCTCGCCGTCTTAAAGCAAAATGCGCTTTTTAGTCCCAAGTTGGCAAAAAAATTTATCGAAGAAGTATGAATGGAGTATTGCTTACTTGCGTTTACGATAATGAAATTGATGAGATCATCAAAAATTTGCTTGACAGAGTTAGAGGAAACCACAATAGTGGAAGAACGCTCGTTCAGAAGATCAGAACACTCGGTTACTATTGGCAGACTATGGCAAAAGATTGCGCTTAATACAGCGCTAAATATAACAAATGTAAATGACATGGACACAACATTCACGCTTAAACAGAGAAGGTAACATCAGCAATCATGCGTTATCCATTTATGCAATGGGCAATGGATATAGTCGGACCATTACCGTCATCACGACGAAAGCGATTTATGCTTTTCATGAAGAATTACTTCTCAATGTGGGTCAAGGCAGAAGCTTATTCTCAGATCAAGGATAAGGACGTGATCAAGTTTGTATGGAAGAACATCATCTACCGACATGGTTTGCCTTACGAGATCGTAACGGACAACAGATCACAATTCATCTCAGCAAAATTCACCAACTTTTGTGCCAGATGGAATATTCGAGTAAGCAATTCAACTCCTCGGAATCCACAAGGAAACGGTCAAGCAGAGGCCACGAACAAACAGATTCTCGACGGACAGAAGAAACAACTTTCTGAAAAAAGGGAAGTTGGGCATTCGAGTTGGATGGCGTATTATGGTCACATTGAACTACACCATACGCTCGAGTAAACGGACTCCATTTTGCCTTTCTCATTGAATGAAAGCAATGGCTCCAACCAAGATAGTTGTACCAACTTTACGCCAAGAATGTCTCTTCGAGAACGAGGACTCTAACAACAATGCAATAGAAAACAACATGGATAACTTGGAAGAAGAACGTGACGAGGCACTTCTTCAAGTACAAAACTATCAACAACACACCAAAAAGTACGAAAAGAAGAAAGTATGCAGACGACACTTTGCGGTAGGAGATTTCGTTCTTTGAAAGGTGTTTGAAAACACGGCTGAACTTAAAGCTGGCAAAATCGGCGTAAATTGGGAAGGACTGTATATCATCTATGAAGTTGTAAAACTAGGAGTTTACAAGATCGCTACTATGGATGGAGCAACGAGTCCTCGAAGTTGGAACTCCATTAACTTGAAATGATACTACTACTAAAATTTCGTCAACTTGGCAAATTAGATGTAGTACATGACAACACATTCAGTGGCATATCTGATGTGGGAAATAAGAATCTTCTTGATTTGACGTGTACAGACAAAAGTAGTTTGAGAAATTCAAGTCCTTTCGGTTAGAAAACCAGCACATTAACTTAGTCCTTATGAACTCAACTATAGTAACATTGGGACTGAAACTGCTTTGACAATTGCACATTCAATGACTCTGCGGTGTTGCTCGTTGCTCATTATTGTGTTTAAACATTGACCAAGAAAATGAGATAATGCCCAATACAGGAACCCAATATCTTTAAGGTATTTCGTACAAGAAGGGCTGCAGCTAGAAATTTGGTCAAACCAATACCTAATGTCACCAATAGTGAAAGCTCGAGCTGTATTTAATACAAGGGCCAAACTCTTGAAACAGTGTTTAACATTACAGAATAGATGGACAACACATGCACCATGTAGTAAACAAGTGAAGACCAACTTAAGAGAGAAGTATATAGCAGCATGGCGATCAAATCTGAAGACGAGCCCTTGTCTTTATGGACAAAAGTATTGAGCTGCCTCAAAACCATGACAAACCATCCTCATTTTCTACATCAATAACACCGAATGCCCAAAGGAAAATCTGGATGTTGCTTTCGTGAGCACTTGCAGCAACTAAACACCTTTTGAATTTTCATTTCATTTGAGTGTGTCAATTATAATAACTTTACGCACACACTTGAAACCATGAATGGAAGCATTATGAGCAAAGAAAAACTATTTGAAGAAAAAATGACCTTGCCTAGATGAGAAAGTTTCAAGGGTGTAGATGGTTCCTCGGTTAGAAAGACATAACAAGTGGAGGTATGAACTAAGGAGATTAAATCTTTCGTCCTAATTTCCCAGGGCATAAATACAATGAATGCAAAAGATCGTTTAATTGCAGCACTTGAGATTCGAAACCATAGAGAATTAGAATTAACTTCGTAGAATTATAAGGAATCAATTCAAACTAGAGAAGACAAATAAGGGTTTTGATAAAAAGCATAACTACTAAACTCAGATAAGAAGCAAAGCAAGATGAAAAAAATAGATAAAACAGTAGGTCTGTGGAATGGAATACAATTCAGAGGAAGATAATCTAATCACGAGGCTTAAGAACTAATTAAGAGTCAACCTAGGGCATGAGACTATTCTAATCTAGCTCAATTCACTCTCGTGGCACTAAACCCTTTGCTATGCTATCAAGCATTACCAATTAATCTCACAAAGACCACTCTCCATCCTAACACTCAACTCTCGCTAGCTAGGAAAAAAAAGCTCACAAAAGAATCTTTCAAAGATTTCATCGAACACCTCTCTAGTGATAATCTTCCTAGCATCTTGATTTGGATAGCTACTCCAAATCTACCATTAAGAACACCCTAAGTGAATAAATCTAAAGATCCAACAATCTAGGCATAAATATCTAACCATCATACCCCAAGAATCTATCAAATCTTCTAATTATCATTTCACTACGCACACATGGTAAAACAAGAATAAAACAAAGAATAATAAAAAGGGCAAAATATAAACATAATGATAAAAGATAAAGAGATAGAGAAAGAAATCTTCAATACATAGATGAAGATGATCCAAAAATCATCATTCAAATGAGTCTTCAATGCTCACAAAAGTAACCTCCTAGAATTTTTTGGAAAAAATACTTAATTCTAAAAACATAAAATAATGACCCTTAAATACTTAGGGTTCCAAACACAAATATAGGTCGTGGTCGGGTCAATTCTCGGGACAAACTGGGTCAAACATGCGATAAAAAGGTGATTTCCCTATGCTCACAGGTCAGGTAGGCCGCGATTAATCTTGGCCAGGGCTGATATTCTCTCTGGTTCGACCACGATATTGCACCAACTTGCATTTTTCTTGCACTCAAGCAAACAGCTGACTGGACAGCAAGGAGAGATTTTAATGTGCTATGTATGCATTTAGCATGTTTAAGAGTCTTATTTAGTCCATTTTGCATAAATGTCCACAATATTTCCATCATTTTAGAGTTCTTTTAGGTTAATATTTGCATACTTTGCACTTGCATTGCATACATGCCGCATTGGAGTGATTTTAGGTACTTGGAAAGTGTATTTAGAGCATTCTGGACTTAAAGGAAATCATGGACTCCTGCTGAAGTACAAAACACAGCAAAGGAGCAGAGAAGGAGAGGATGCAGTAGAACTCAACCTAAAGCACTCGACCAGACTTGGTCGAGTATGGAATTCTCAAAAGGATAATGGCAGGCTCCATCATACTACTCAACCAATAAGGGTCGAGTGACTTTTCACCAAAGCACCTCGACTCGATGACTCGAGTGAAAATGCTCGAGTGGTTGGATCATAAAGGCACATTTGGAACTCGACAAACTCTTGGTCGAGTGACCTTTTATCTTTCAGATTGTTGACTTTCTAATTATGTACTTGACTTTTTAGGATTATGTAGTGTGGGTTATAAATGCCCTTTAGGACCTACAATCAGCCACCACGTTTTTTTCGGCTTGTGGATAAGTTTTTAAAGAACTTTTTTCTCTTTTGCTCTTGTAATTTGCCACTTTGATGCTAGGTCTTGTTTAATCAATTTAGTATTTGCATTTACTTCTTTCATCAATCTTGTTCATCTCTTTATGCTCTTTCTTATTATGAAATTCATTTTAATTTTTGGGGTTTTACATTTTATGATGGTTTGTGAGTAGATCACTTAGCATTCGTGAGGAAATGAGCTAGATCAATGTAGATCTAAGGATTCCCACTTGCTTAAGCTCATTCATGCTTATATCACTTCAGTTTAGGTTTTTCTTAATGCTTATTTCATCTTGATCACTTGAAATATGATGTTTCCAATTTCCCAACCACAAGGTGTTTGTGAAAATGATTGAATGAACCTTGGATTGATATTTTCACTTCTAACTCACAAGATTGATTGCTTAGAGTGTCTATTGGCTAGAATAAAATATTTCATAATGCCAGCACTAGTGTAGATCACAAATAAGAGTTAGGCGTGAGTGCATTTATGTTTTGTTCTTTGGTCATGAGAGTAACTTTGATTGCTTTGAATATGTTGCCTAAAGATCATCTAAATAGGGTTGATAAGCAAGTATGAGAATCCCTAGCTAAGCACTTATCGCTAATTTCACTCTTCTTGACCCCATTTACCATTTACTACTTATTCGAGTTCATACTCTGTTTTTCATCCCTTGCTTTGTTTTTACTAGCTCTATTTTATCTCCGTTTTTTAGTCTTATGCATTTTAATTTCTGTTCATTAGGTTGCTAGAAAGCCACTAATAATATTTGGCTTGGATTAGGTAGACTCATTGCAATTATGAGTGCTAGCAGTACACCCATTTGAATTGACACCTATTATGCTGCATGATCTGATGTGTGATAGGAATTGATAGCAAGAGTCTGTTAAAATCCTTCTATCACAATGTGGGAACTAACAACACAAGCTTAACTCAAACATCAAAACCGGTTGCAAAATGAGATAGTTCTACCTAAAAGCCTTAGTCATACCTGTCACGACTCGAATCGAATCTACCATCAACCTAAAAAAGCATTCCAATTCATCATCCCTTTTAATATTCATTAAATAGGAATCACGTATCAAGCTATGCGAATTCATTGGGTTTATTTGATCAAAGGTAAGTTAAGAGGCAAAAGTGGTATCTTCTATCATATGGCTCAAGAACACATACAAGGATCTCTCAAGAAATAGAATGAGCTTTACTAGAATGCTAAAGGTAAGGACAAATAGATGCATACAAGAATAGAATCTCATCTACCCACTATACCCTACCAATTTCCACTTTCTCTACTTCTAATCAAAATAATTCAATCCTAGAAACTACACTTCACAAAGGCTTATCTCCTTTTTCTTACACATTCTTTGGATGAACTTTTTCACTACTTTGCTCAATCTTATTCTAAGGAGAGATGTCTTAAACACTTATCTAATCTAGCGGGTTTGGCTTTCCTTTTTGGTTGTAATTCTACTTATTCCTTTTTAATTTTCTTCTTTTCTTTTCTTCATATGATACTCTAGACCACTTAATCTCTTGCGTTTTCCTAAAATCCTTTACTAAACCAATTATTTTTCTTTTCTTTGCACACTTTCTCTCCTAGGAATCCCTTTGACCAATTCCTTTCCTTTAAATCTTTTTCCCATTTGTTGTTTTGGCTCAAAAATCATGAACCCATACCCCCAAAATTTGGTTTTCCACCTAGTCCTATCTAGCTCAAAAAACATGAGATAAAACTAAATGAGACCACAATCTTTTCGGCTCAAACCTAACACTATCTACCAAGCTCATTCATAAAAGAAGACCTCACACACACAACAATTAATAATGGCTTGAGAAAAGGTAAGGTTAAGGGTAGGGAACTGTTCAGATAATGGGAAACAGCTACTTGGGTCAACAAGTGTGGCACAAAGGTGAAAGGAGACCCAAGTATGTATATGTACCCATGAATCCAAATCCAATGCATAGCATGATAATTACAAGTCAAAATTAGGTTCCACTTAGGTAAGGAATGACTTCAAATCAAAGAAAGTTTCAGCTAAGGAATGAATAACAAACCGAGAATCAAAGCATGGGTCGGCCTTATGTTTCAAACAAACTTGGTATGTAATAGTTAAACAGATTACCAAGTTATTGCTCCCTATGCAAATGCTATGCAAACCTAGATGTTCCTAGACAAATTAATGCAAGTACATGCTATGTTTTTGCGTTTTTGAAAAAAATTTCTTTGTAAAATGCAATGCAATCTATGTACACTTATATACAATGCAAGACTCAAAGGAGCAAAACAAAACAACTAGAAACAATGTCAAATATTGCCATCTCCCAAAAAACTTACTTCTCACCATCCCGGTGAAAACATAATCCAAGAGACAGGCACCGAAAAAAGAAAGAGTACGTATAAAAGAAAAAAAAAATTATTTACAATATGGTGAAATTTGTACCTTATTATTTGTTGGAGCCTCATTTGGATGGAGTTTCAGATTTTTCGCTGTCTTTGGAAGATCATTCAACTTCCTTAATTCCTTCTTAAATGATGCCATCTCTTTCTTGACCATGGTATTGATCTTTTGCTGTGCTAGAAAGGTGGTGTTGAATGCTCTATGGATCATCCTCTTGCGTTTGGATAGAGGTGGTGCTTTGATTGGAAAACATTCACCGCCAAGGCTGAAGTAGAGTTTGTCATGATTTAGTCAAGTCTTTTCTGGCATGAAAGAAGAATGTGTTGTGGCTTCTTATTCGAGTCATAGTAGAGGTAAATGAAGGTGTCTGGTTGGTTTATATACATTGTAATTAGACAATGTTTCATGCATATTTTAGTCCTATTTGCATCATTTAGGACACACATTCATCCACCTTAGTGTAGTTTTGCACTCATTTTGCACCGTTAGAATTTAAGATTAGAGGTTTGCGTATTTTGCTTTCTTCAAGTCTTTTTCTAGGTGAATGAAGTCTTAGTGAGTGGAGTGAGGATGGAGCATGGATGCATGAAATGGGAGGAAAAACATGGAAGAATGGATGAAGAAGAAGAAGGACTTAGGCAAAAGAGGAATGAGTTAGAGGAGCCACGACGAACATGTATCAGCTAAAGCATGGAGGTACTAGGCCAATCCAGGAGTGGTACCAGCCAGGACATCGTGTATCAGCCAATTCGGATAGCATGCGGCCTGTTCCACATGTGGACTGGCCAGAGCACATGAACCATAAACTCACACACGGCACTGGTAGATCTGGATGGGTAGCGGCCCATTCTGTGTTTTGGTTTAGCTGATCTGTCCCCTTTGTTCCAACTAGCAAATCAACTGATCAGGACAAGTAGCGGCTGATACCAAGGTGTAACAGCTGATACCATGGTGTAATAGTTGATCTTGTGATGTGGAGCCACTTAATCACACTTTTTACCTTAGGTCTGACCCGGGTTTTCCCGTGTTGACCTAACATGTTTTTATGGTTTTTATAGTTAAAGTTTAGAACCCTTGCTCCAAGCTACCAACTCATTTTTCTTTCACTCTTTTGGAATAGTTTCAAACATTTATCTTTTGGTTATTTTGTTGAACATTTGGAGAATACTTTGAAGATTATCTATGCATCAAAGAACATTTGCTTGTTTTATCTTCCTATCAAGAGTTTCTGCTTAACCTCTTCTCCTTTTATCTTTATCAGTGCAACCATGTTTATCAATTACTTTGAGTTGTATTCGAATATGAGTCAATAGTCACTTAATAGATTAAAGGTTAGGTCGATCTAACCGTTTAATGATCGATTCTTGTTATTAGGGTTGCTAGACATATAAATTCTTCACTCAAGGTGTGCTTAATGCTAGGCTTAGTCTAATCAACTAGTAATCTATATAGAAGGCAATTTATTGTCCGAGAGGTGTTTGATGAAATGTCAGAGTGAATCATTTTGTGGGTTTTCCTTCCTAGCTAGCGAGAGCTGAGTGTTAGGGTGGAAAATGACCTTAGTGAACTAGTTTTTAAGTTTTTTTTAAGCCTTAGATTGACAAATTAGTGTTTAGTTTTCTTATTGCTTGGAAAGGGGTTGATGCCACAAGAGTTGCTTAGCCTAGATTGAATGAACTTCATGTCATAGGATGATGCTTGTGTGATGAACCATAGACTTGCTTGAATCTCTTGTTATCCCCTAGAGCAATTGTCTAACCCTAGATCCATTGCTTTTAATTGTTTGTTTTGTTTGATTTTCTTTGATTAAGTTTTTAGTTTTATATTATACCAGAAAACCATCATCTTTCTTTTCTAGCTTGAATTGATACCTTGCAATCAGACCGTGTTAATTCTAATTCCTTATAGATTCAAACCTCAAGTGCTTCCCACGACTAGTTGTTCGCATTTGTTGTATTTATTTGGTTACTACAAAAACAAGCAATCATTGGTGTTTGTCCAACACCTCACACATTAACCTGTAATGCTGGTCAAGGAAGGTAATAATATAGTTTGTATCCTCCTCAGGTGGCACGCCCACAAAAATTAGGATCAGCTTTATTTACCACCCATATAACATGTGGGATCCTACTCTTGGTGGTTCTTCCCCCAATCTCAGACGAATTCTAATTATGCCACAAAAACGCACCCAATTTTAACATCCAAATCAAAGGTGCAGTCCGGACGTGTCCCATCCTTGTAGCGTAACTCATCTTGGACGCCTAAGAATAAAAAAGCAAGCTTCATGATCCTTTTCGAGCTCGTCGCTTTCCTTGCACAGAAAGTGTTAACAAAGAACTTCGTTACAATCCGAAGTGTTGAATGCTAGATGAGGCTCATCTTGGGGCTCCTTTGGTAAGGCACACTTGCTACCGTGCTCCACAGCTCATCGTTGTTACCAATTTTGTTGTACTTTCCTTTGGGTTTGTTCTTGAACCCATAAACCTCACAGAGCTCCCCCATGGCCATACGGTATGCTACACCATCTATTTTGAAACTTAATATCCCTTTAGAAGAAAGTGTGGTCCTCAATTGGTGTATGTGACTTCGATCATTGCAAAGAACTACCTCGCTTGACCTATGTAGAGTTGCTTACATTATTTTTCAAACTTCGTCATTCCAAAGTTGTACAGTATTGTGCTCACACTCTTGTTCAACTCCATGTCATGGAGGAAACTCTATCAAGACACTGAGGGTGTGCAAAACCGAATCTTCTCAAACCTCTCGAGTTCCTCTTTTCATCATGGGTGAGTTCCGCAGGCGTCCCTTTGACATTTAGTATCATATCGGGGTTCTCAATCTGCACAATCTCGTCTATCTCCTCCTCTTTGTTAACTGACTGTTTCCCACATCTCTTCCTCACATAGTATTTGAACTCTGCTTTATCTTCATGGGTTGTTTTGCTTTTGGTTTCATTGAACCTACATCATTCCATTTTGAAGTTTAGCTAACGTTCAACTTTTGGGAGAAGAAGATCACATAGTGTGATGGTTAGGGTAAGCACATAAACAGAACAATCCAATTCTCAAACACAAACAACTCAAGCTTTCACCAATTTAAGCTTATATTCGGCTCACTTTCACAAATGCATCAAAATAGTGTCCTATGTGGTCCCAGAATTCAACCTTTGAGAAGACTCATTTGGAATAAATTATCTCAACAAACAAGTTCAAAGAAAGCATCAAACAACTCCAAATGTACCATTCTCAATAAAGAAACACCATTTTTCCCAAAATAAAATTTTCAAATTTCCTCACTATTCATCATTTTCAACCTAGTTATACATTTTTTTTAGATTTCTTCATAGATCTTGAAAATTTTGAGCTTTACTGAAGTAACCAAGAATATTGCAACTTAAAGCAAACTAATTCATCAAGAGAAATCAAGTCTTTATGAGAAAGCATAAAAATGTAACTTGGAGCTTCCATGGAAATGGAGTCTTTAGAAACACATACCTTTGCTTTGTTGATGAAAAATAGTAGATCTAGGAGAGATTGTAAACTTGAAAGCACAAAAGATTACAAAGAATGATTTCAATCTAAATCGTAGAGTTTTCGAAAATGAGAGAGAGATTGGGGAGAGTGTTCTTGATAAGTGAGAAAAACTGAGTGAAGTTTTGGTTCCAAAAATAAAGTCAGTTTATCTTCCAACAACAAAAATCTCGTTTGTTATCAATTTACGAGTAGTTGAAGATCGGCCCCCGACTCAAGTTGCCTTGTCCAATTTTGGCGTGCGTGTATGAGGTACCTCATAATTATCAGGTTTTAACTCATAAATTTACATGTTTTAGAGTCTTTCGTAGTGCTTTTGAGTCCTTTCTGGTACAAATTAGTTTATATTCGGATTATGCACTCAAGACATGGATTGGAGCAATTCTAGCGTTTTTACAAGATATTAGGATCAATCTATCTGCATGTGGATTGATCGATCCCTTACAGCATTAGAAGATGCCCACAAGTTGAAGATCTACCTGCCTCGCTTGATTGATCGGTCTTCTCACCTCTAGGATATGTGCCTGACCTGAGGATCGATCTTGTGTCCCAGGATTGACTGATCCAGCCATCTGGGTGGTATACGCCCGGCTTAGAGATCGACCAGTTTCAACTAAGATTGACCATTCAGATTTCAGATTGATTGATCTGCCTCTGGATCGATCGATCCTCGAGGCCACGAAGAAAAACCTAGTTTTCTATATTTTGTACCAACACGTTTTTAGACTTATGTAATTAGGTTTTTAGAATTGATATCTTATCTTTGCAATACTTTTACAGCAGAGAGACTTTTGTAAGCTTAGGGAGAAGATTTCATCTTCAACTTTGAGAAGATTTCTAAACCCTTTTACTTTTATTTGCAATTCAATTATGTTTTCTTTCATGTTGATTGCCTCTACTTTGGTCATGTCTAAGTAGTTCCCTTATCATGTTTAGGACTTTCTAGGGATATAGGAATCATGAATCACACAGAAATAGGGTTCGAAACCTTTTTGTTCTCCATCTAAAGCTGTGTTTAATGCTTAGATTAATCTGATCATCTAGTCTATGATCTTAGTTGTTTAACTCTCCAAAAGCTTGTTAGATGTCTGATCTAGCTTAGATGAGCAACTAGTCCTTAAGCAACGAAAGCTGATGTTAAGGCTAGTTTTGGCGCTATCAGACCAACACAATAAAGCATGTTTACTTCTCTAGGGATGTTAGATATTGTAGTCGACACCACAACAGCTGGTTTGCTACAAATTTATGTCTGAGTCGAGAATTAGTTGAATGTATGCCCTAAATAGTTTCTAGATGAATTCCTGATGTCTGATGCTCTTTATATTGATTTTTACATTGTTTATTTGCTTAAGTTGTTTGTTGTAATCCTTCTTTACATTGTTTGATTTAGCTTGAATTAGAATTAAATAATCGATAGTACAATCCTTGGTTCTCGTGGATTCGATCCCTAAATACTACACTGATTTGTTGTGCACTTGCAGCAGGTTGTTAGGATTAAAACCTGAGTACATCAAGTTTTTGGTGTCGTTGCCTGATGAGTGTGATTTTTAACGGTTTTAGAGCCCTATTTTAGGTTGTTTTGCATCCGATTAGCTAGGTTTTCCATGCATTCCGGTCCATTTAGGTTAGTTTTGCACTTTTTGCATTTGCATTTGGAGTTTTAGAGTTTTTTTAGGAAAAGGAGCAAAAAGGAGCTTAAATTGGAGCTAAAATTATCGGAATCTAAGGAAAAGGAGTTGCTCAGACTCGGATCGCTGCCTCGCGGTTCACAGGGCGAGGATTACTCAAATCGCTAACAGAAGGAAACCTCAATCATCAGCCTCAACCTATCTACCGTGAGGGAGAACCAACTTATAACACTCGGACTATTCCACTTGACCTCAGCCTGCGAGGACAGAGTAAAGACCACTCCTCGGTGTCCAAGCTCGCCAAGGAACAGCGAGGAGAAGATTTCTAGTTAACCAACTTAGGTCGGTTTGACCATTAGGGTTATGCAAATGACCCTATAAATAACCTTTAACCATCATTTTATAGAATCATCTGATGTTTTAGCAAAGAAACTCTCTTTATTTTCGTTGTTGCTTTCTTTTAAGATTGTTAAGGTACTTTGTTGAATCCGATTTAAGTTTAATCCATTAAGTGTATTTGATCTTCATCTTTACTTTCTGTTGCTTATTTTCCTATTGCTGTTTATGTTTATGGTGATGAAATCTCCTTTGATCCTCCACTCTCAAATCATGAGAAGTGAGTAGATCCTTGTGGATCTCGAGGATAGGGAGA